>RCUC01122694.1:0-13126 GCA_003697995.1 Taxidea taxus jeffersonii
CCAGGTAGCCCTAAATAATATGCTTTTAATAATACATAAACAACCATCATGTTAAATAGTTGCTGAGATGGCAAGAAAGTAAAGAGTCAACAGAAGCCAAAAACAAAGTGAAAGGGAATCCTTGGAGTGGTTTAGCCTGAAAGACTATCCAATCCTGGCGACTGAGAGCTTCTATCCTGATTGCTGCAGCAGGTACAAGAGACAAGATATAGTTTTTATCACTAGCTTTTAGACTCTTGGTTGCCTTACTGTTGATGTTTCATTAAAGACTAAAGCAACCTTATCCTAACAATAACTAGTCCTCCTTCCTTTTAACATGCACATAGTCCTCAGAGACTTTAGTTATCCCACTAACTAAAGTGTATATAATTTGCTACTTCTCACTATCCCAGTGCAGCTGTTTCTGCCCATGCATCCTGTCCATGTGCTACAATAAAAGCACATTTTTACACACACACACACACACACACACACACACACACATTAAAGTGCCCTGAAAATATGAGCAAGGAAAAAGAGTCTGTAAAAATGATCTAGCAGACTTGAAAAAGAGGCAAACAGAACTTCATGTCAGAGACTGCCTAGATTTTGTTGCTGAAAGGCACAGGGCAATCTTAAACCATCGCTCTGACATGTCATTGATCATTTCTGGGGACTGCAAACTGAGGCTTTGGGCCTGTGATCCCACTGCCTATCCATGTTCTAAGTGATCCCTTTTCATCTTCATTTATTTGCTCATTCTACAAATATGCCACCACCAGGCTGTTTGTGCCCTGAAGGAGGTGAGCATACTAAGTACTCAGGTTCACAACCATATCACGACAAAGCGGGGTGACAAGTGCTATAGCAGAAGAGTAGGCGAGGGGTGAGAGAAGTTCAAGAGGAAAACTCCTCTGTCTACCTGGGTAATTGGGAGCAGTTTCAAACTGGGATCTGAAGGCAGACAGTTGAAGTCGGGCATCTAGGGCGGTGGGGAGAACCCGTGCAATAGCATGTGGGCGCCAAGGAAGGAGTCTGGTGCATCTGGAAAATTTCCAGAGGCTCAGCGTTACTGACTCACAGGAAGACTATGTGCGAAAGACAGAGAAAATTCAGGGACAATCAATAGCGACCAGGCCCCAACCGCCTTGTCTGTTGCTGTGTTTAAGAGCTGAGATTTTATCCTGTAGGATGGGGGAGGAGAGGTACAGGATTTTAATCTTGGCAGTGACACGACACTCAGTAATTCGTGGCAGCTCTGCAGACTGGAAGTGGTGAAGGCTTAAGCCAAGGCAGCGGTAGCCAGGGATGAATCAGATACTTAGCAGGTTAAATCTCCATTACTACTGAAAAAGTACAATGAAAGAGAGAGGCAAAGTTTTTGGTTTGGCTAAATGTGTGTGGATTAAAGTGTGAATACATGTTGTCTTAAGAAAATGAAAGATAAGTGTGGGTTAGAAGAATGTAATTTTAGACTATAGGGAACCTGCAGCAAAAAATCCCAAGGAGGGAAAAAATGGTCTGCATTTGTCAGCTGAGCATAAAGAAATGTTATTGGACAAAAGTAGAAAGGGCTGGCTTTCAGAAAGGCTCAGGGTGGGTGAAATGAGCTAAGGAGAGGAGGAAGAGGATTTTTTTAGTTTCCTAGTGCCATAAAATGCAGCTGGGACAGATGCCCAGGATCCTATTTTAGCAGTTTTAGTCTCCTCTAGAGACGGAACTTGAGCTTCTTCTGACTTCACCAGTGAGACCAAGAAAAGACTTTGGTATTTTACATAGAGTGGTTATTTCCCCAAAGGAAAAATAAAATCTTCCTTCATCCTGTCAGGCTTACAGATGTTTTAGTTAAAGCATGGGGGCAGTCAGATATACAGAGGTTAGTCTCACCTACGTTTAGCAGCACCGCTTTCCAACTCTCTAAGTGGCTTTGCTTCTTGGTGAGTCTGGAGCATCCTTAGAACACATACACTCACATCCGTGCTTTCCAAAGGGAAGGAGCGATTAAAAGAACAATATCCGGTCGTTGCTGGGTTTTTAGAAACTTGTTATTTTGCCGTGTCTTTCTCTGTGTCTGCCTTGAGCCATGAACCATGAAACTGAGTTCTATCTTTATATTCTTTGCCTCTGTTACGGCTCATGGCCGCAAGCCTGATGTGCACCTCTGGACTTTTCCTCTCAACCGTTTCTACTCACCACATCCTTTGCCTTCCATATGCATTGCTCTTATAACCTGAGTGAATCCAAAGGTTCCAGGTTGCCCAATGTCAACATGCTGTCACGTTCAAAGAATTGGTAAATCAGAGGCAATTAAAATGAATTTGAAACCTTACTTAGGTCTCTCAAAGAACATGGAGGGAGATCCAATTGACAATTCACAGAGCCACTTTTTAAACTAGCCATTTTCCCATTCTTTTCATTCTTGATCTCTGATGGCTCCACAGATGCTTCCATGCTCTAGTTCCCTGTCATATTCCTTAGTTCCTCACCCTCACTTTCAACTTGTTTCTGCATAATAGGATTGGAGTGGCAGGGACAGCCAGGAGTTCCACAGTGGGCTGGGATGGGAGATGCTATTGGCTTTGGTTACAATGTCCTTGAACTTTTAACACTTTGTTGTATTTATTTATTTATTTATTTATTGAAGATTTATTTATTTGTCAGAGAGAGAGACAGCAAGAGCAAGCATAAGCAGAGGGAGTGGCAAGCAGATGGAGAGGGAGAAACAGTCTCCCCGCTGAGCAGAGAACCTGTTGCCGGGACTCGATCCCAGGACCCTTGGATCATGACCTGAGCTGAAGGCAGATGCTTAATTGACTGAGCCACCCAGGCACCCCTATTGTAATTATATATTTGTCTCTATAAACCTAGATCAGTAGGTCTCCATAGAAGTAGCCTAGCCCACTAATGTGTTGGAATCAGGCTGGAGGAAGGGCATGGGTTATAACTATTGCTCAGGGACTGTGTTTAACTTTAAGTCTATGCCAAAGCCTGGTGTGAGTGACCATAAAAAATCTGGATGTATTAAGACAGTAAAATTCTAGACAGTAAAAGGGCAGGGAAAGCCACTATACTCATTTCTATGCTTCATCTGTAGAAGAAATGAATAAGCGCATTTTCACACTATAGATTGGGATTTATTTATTTATTTATTTATTTATTTTTTAAAAAGATTTTATTTATTTGACAGACAGAGATCACAAGCAGGCTGAGAGGCAGAGAGAGGAGGAAGCAGGCTCCCCGCTGAGCAGAGAGCCCGATGTGGGGCTCGATCCCAGGACCCTGGGAGCATGACCTGAGCTGAAGGCAGAGGCTTTAACCCACTGAGCCACCCAGGCGCCCCATAGATTGGGATTTATTTAAATGTCTTAAGCTCCAGTGGTTATAACTTAAGTCTTAATCACAAGTTAGTTGCTTTCAACTTGAATTTATTAACACGAATTTTATCATTCACATATTCCTAAATGGAATAAATGTGGTAGGAAGAAAGAAGGCAAAGATCAATTCTAAATTCGTCTGATGGATGGAGATTTTGAGAACTTTCCTTTTTTTTTTTTTCTCCAGGGGAAAAAAAAAATAACGAGTCTCACATTATCAGCCCAGATCTCATGATACTGGATTTGCTTGAAACTCAGTATGATATTTGCTGCTAGAGTTTTCATATAACTCTGTATTGATTCTGTACTAAAGGATATAGAAAACTGGTTTTAGGCAAATAGTAAGTGTGTGGTGGACTGTTTTTCTTTTTTAAACTTTGCCTTGTCATATATTATTGCCAGACTCCCTGTGCTTATGTGCTCATAAGATTTTGCATTTCTGGGTAGCATTCCATCTGATTTATCAAAACTGTGAAGCTGTCTCTTCGGTTTGGGAAAAACAGGAGATATAGTTTGGGTGCTAGAATAGGAAAAATCTGTTCTCTTTCTCTTAATATTTATCAAGTCAGTAAATCATAAGTAAATCACATATATATGAAATACACACACACACACACACACACATGTGAAAGAGAGAGATTCACTGAAACTCTAGCCCCTTTCCCCTAAAATCCATATTCCGCGTTGGTGGTATAGTGGTGAGCATAGCTGCCTTCCCCTAAAATCCATATTCATACATCCAAGTGTCTAAGAAGTACCTCCAATATAATATGTCTATAAAAGATTCTTAATTTATTCCCTTCCCAGTTTACACTTTTCCAGTCTGTTCATCCTTATAATATATCCTTATAATAAAGGATAGCACCATCCACCTAATTGCAAGGACTAAAAGCTAGAAGTCATCCTTTTATTTTCTCCATTTACCACCCTCCACATTTTTTTTTAAGATTTTATTTATTTATTTGACAGAGAGAGAGAGAGATCCCAAGCAGGCAGAGAGAGGAAGAAGCAGGCTCCCTGCTGAGCAGAGAGCCCAATGCGGGACTCGATCCCAGGACCCTGGGATCATGACCTGAGCTGAAGGTAGAGGCTTTAACCCACTGAGCCACCCAGGCACCCCCACCCTCCACATTTAATACATTAGCAAATTCTATAGGGTCTACCTTCAAAAACCTCCTGAATATGTCCATTTTTCTCTACATCCCAGTGTACCATCATAATCCAACTTATATCATCTTTTTTTTTCTAGACCTCTGTAATAGCTGCCTAACTAGTCTTCCTGATTTTATTTCCACGCTCCATGCCACCCTTGATATAATCCATTCTCCACACAGAAAAATGATCTTTTATCTTTTGGTCATTATACTCATTTTCTTAAAGCCATCTAAATGCTTCCTATTATTTAAAATAAATTCCAGACTCTGTACCTTGGCCTGAACGGCCCTGTCTTATGGGTTCTGCCCATCTGTCTGATCTCAATTCCTGGCACTGTAACCCTCACCATGCTCTAGCCATGACAAGTTTATTCCCATTTCTGGGCATTTATATTCACTGTGTTTTCTAGTGGTACTTTACTTTCTTACTTATGGAACAATGGTCCACAATTTGATAGATATCAGTTTTCCTGGGACGCTGACTCTGAGATGGAGATTTTCGTGCACAAAGTATACTGGGAACACTTGTGATCAAAACATGTGGGAGGAGTCAAACAAGCAGCATTAGGCAGAGGGAGTTGAACTACAATATAGTTGCAACACAGGCCTCATCCTCTTCTAAAAAATTGGCCAAATTATAAAAAAAGTGCTCTGGAATTGGGCCCTGAATTGCAACAAGGTGGCTGAATCCCTCTAGTCTTATATCAACCAGTCCTGGGGTGAGAACTGCTGTGGGAAAAGGGCAGAATCTTTTTTTTTTTTTAAAGATTTTATTTATTTATTTGTCAGAGAGAGAGCAGGAGTGAGCACAGGCGGACAGAGTGGTAAGCAGAGGCAGAGGGAGAAGCAGGCTCCCTGCTGAGCAAGGAGCCTGATGTGGGACTCGATCCCAGGACGCTAGGATCATGACCTGAGCCGAAGGCAGCTGCTTAACCAACTGAGCCACCCAGGTGTCCCGAAAAGGGCAGAATCTTAAGGGAAACAGTCATTTTCAGATGTGAACATTCCCTAGAGAGGGACTCAGCTGTGGGCTGTCATCAGGCAAGGCTCCCAGGAGCTGAGAGATGAATGATTCATTCCTGAGAGAAGGGGGGGATCAAGGTGGTGCTCCATGGAAACCTCTACAGCTTCAAGGCTTTCTTTTGCTTCTCAGAGAGGACATTCATGGCCATTCTAAAACTGACAACACCCACCTCTTATTGCCATGGAAAACTATCTTACCTATTTGTTACTTCTGTACTTTCTGACTATACATACAGTAGGTACTCTTTAGAAAAACAGGGATGTTGGTTATCTTTTCAATACTATTGCCGCGGTACCCAGAAAAGTGTTTGGTAGGCAAATAATTGATCTGAATGAATAATCTCCTGAGTGAGTAAGTTCTGTCTCAGACAGGCAGAAGCTTTTTATATACTATACATATCCTTTTCAATAGAAATGGAAACTCAAAATTATGTGTATGAAACTCTCATGAAACTGATTTAGAGGAACTGATTTTGAAAGCAAGTCTTGAACTGTAAGACAGAAAAATCAAGGCTTCCTGATACTTAGCAAATCAACATTCAACCTGGCTTAGTTCACAGCACCTATTTGGACCTCTATGTCATCATGTTAAAAGAGATTCTATAATGCTGCTATTGATGATTCTAAGCTAAAGGTATGGGGAATATAGATAGAGAACTACTGATTGAAAAGGTGAAAGGAAGGGCACCTGGATGGCTCAGTGGGTTAAAGCCTCTGCCTTTGGCTCGGGTCATGATCCCGGGGTCCTGGGATCGAGCCCCACATTGGGCTCTCTGCTCAGCAGGGAGCCTGCTTTCCCTCCTCTCTCCTGTCTGCCTCTCTGCCTACTTGTGATCTCTGTCTGTCAAATAAATAAATGAAATCTTTAAAAAAAAAAGGTGAAAGGATTCCACTTCTGTAAATAGAACATCAATTTTTGTATTTACAACAAAAATAAAATTGCCTTATTAAGTAAGACAGTATCACTACTGGACAATTATAGCTGGACAAAATGATAAATATACTCTTGTTAGGTGTAAATAATATAAGTAACCAGAATTTAATCAATTTCTGGTTTACTTCAAAAATATCTGTTTTTTAGGTAATTCAATCAAAAAATAGGCAGAGGAACCTAACAAATATTTCCCACAGAAGACATACAGATGGCCAACAGACATATGAAAAGATGCTCAGCATGTACTCATCATTAGGGAAATGCAAGTCAAAACATCAATGAGATACCACCTTACATCTTTCAGAATGGCTAAAATAAAAAAGACAAGAAATAACAAGGGTGGCTGATAATGTGGAGAAAAAGGAACCCTTGTGGGCTGGTGGGAATGCAAACTGGTACAGTCACTGTGAAAAACAGTACAGAGTTTACACAAAGAATTAAAAATGGAAATACCATATGATCCAGTAATACCATTAGTGGGTATTTACCCAAAGAAAATGAAAACATTAATTCAAAAAGATATATGCACCCATATATTCATTGAAACAATATTTACAATAGCCAAGAAATGGAAGCAACCTACGTGTCTATGGACAGATGAATAGATAAAGAAGATGTGGTTCTATAAATATATATATATATATATATATATATATATATATATATAGGCTGTTACCAAGCCATAAAAAAGGACATGATCTTGCCATTTGTGATACCAGAGCACCTTGATGGTATTGTACTAAGTGAAATAGGCCAGACAGAGAAAGAAAAATACTATATGATTTCACTTACATGTGGAATCTGAAAAACAAAACAAATGAATAAACAGACAAACAAAAGTAGAATCAGACCTATAAATACAGAGAACAAACGGATGGATGCCAGAGGTAAAATGGGAGGAGGGGGGTGGTAGATACAGGCTTCCAGTTATGGAATCAGTAAATCACGGGGATGAAAGGTACAACATAGGAAATGTAGTCATACAGTGTAATGGCATTTTATGGTGATAGATGGTAGCTACACTTGTGGTGAGCATATGTAATTCCAAATGATGCTAATAATATAAATAAAAACTAAAAAGTAAATGGTAGCAAAAATGACAATATCTGAGATTTTAGAAAAAGGTCAGAAATTGTCCCCTTTAAAATAGCATAGGGGTTGGTGGTGCCTGGGTGGCTCATTGGGTTAAGCATCTGCCTTTGGCTCAGGTCATGATCCAAGGGTCTTGGGATCAAGTCCTACATCAGGCTCCCTATTCAGCAGGAAGTCTGCTTTTCCCTCTCCCTCTGCCTTTCCTCCCGTTCATGCTGTTTCTTTCTCACTCTTTCTCAAGTATATAAATAAAATAAAATAAAATAGCATAGGGAACATTATAATATAGAAGATGTGTCACACACAGTATTAGGATATAGCTAATTTAAATGACTTTGAAAGCATGATATTGGTATAACTAGGGTGTTAAATACATGTCAGTAAGAGTTAGGAACATCCCTGAAAAGAGAGATATCAAATTCTAAATTTAGATGGCTAATTGAACAAAGGTATCAAATTTCATTCCTTCTAAATATAACTAAAACTAGAGTAAGGGACTTAAAAATATTAACGCACAAGGGCATTTAAGAACAGAAAAAGGGAAAACATACATGAAATTTTGGAAGCTAGAAATTTTGGATGCATACATGGTAAGCAACTGAGCAGAATACAGCTGAATACAAAGTCAATAATTGGCAAAAACTGAGAAATAACCCCATTTTCACTGAAGAATATTTAAAGACCTAGAAACTGGCAGTTCCAAATAACTCTAAAATGGATGCCAAAGAAAATACTAAATTATATTGATCTGATGAAAACTGCATAAAAATGATTATTTCTAAACCCACCCATACCATTATGTTTCTAGGCAATTGATTCTATTCTACCCATGATAATAATTCAGGACTAGAGAAAGTGAAACACAGGGCATTTAGTCTGGAGAACATAGGCAAAGTTAAAGGTATGAGTACAGAAACAAAAATAGGTGAGTTTAGGGTCTTGTGCAGACGGTACACTGAGATTCCCAACTTTCTTCACTTACTTCCTAGGACACTGGTAGATAAAACTTTACCCTCCAAAGAGAAAATAAAAGTCTTCTATTTAGAAAACTGAGGATCTGAAGAAAATATCTAAAAATACTGTATATCAAAGTTTCTCAGCAAATAACCCACCCGATCACTCTACCAGATAAATTTAAACTCAATTTAAACTTGTTCAGAACTTCCAATCAGCTTTTTAAATGCTTAATGGGAGACATACAAAAATAAGTAAACGAAAAGGAAAATAAAAACAACTTGTTGGAGATAAAAGCTATATAGTTAAAAACAGAACGAAACTATAGAAGACTTAGCTGAGCTCGAATTGAGAGATACAATAATGGAAAATGTCAATATAGTCCCAATAGAAATCAAGGCAAGATTTTTGAAAACAGAAATTAATAAGCTCATTCCAAAAATGTATATGGAAATGTAAAGGGCCAAAAATAATTAAGATAATGCTAAATGGGGATGACTTGTGATAATTTGCTTCAAGATATCAAGACTTATTGCAAAGATACAGAAAATAGGACTGTGTGATATTAAATAAAGATTGATAAATAGATCAACGGGAGACAATAAGAAGCCAAATAAAAAACTTAGATACAGACAAACACATACAGAGTTATTTAGTCAATATGTGGTGTCATTCTTATGCAGTGAGGAAAGAATGATCTTTCCTCCAAATTTCAGTTATATAATTGACAACCATATAGAAAAATTTTCAATCTAGACCACTCAAATCCATACCATATCTATTCCAGCAGTGTCTTCCTTTGGCATGGCAGAGTAAGCTCCTAACTGACTGTCAGAGAAATATTAGCAATTTCAGAGATGCCATCATGACTAGCCAACGAGAAACTTAGAGTAAATTGAGAATGATCTGTAGCCCACCTAAGAAAGAGGTGGTACCATTAATAACTTCTGTCAGAGTAAGTGATAAGTTCCTTTCAGTCTTCTTCTTTTCCTTTTTTTTTTTTTTAAGATTTACTTATTTGAGAGAGAGAGGGAGCGAGCGAGCGTGGGTTTGGGAAGGGGGAAAGGGAGAGAAGCAGACTCCAAATTTAGCTGGGAGCCAGAAGTGGGACCCCAAGGTCACGACCTGAGCTGAAACCAAGAGTCGAAGGCTCAACCACCTGACCCACCCAGGTGCCCCTCTTTTAGACTTTTTAATTTGTAACATTCTCACCATTGGGGTGAGATTGTATAAACACTCAGCCAGTGATGCTTCCAGGTAGAGTACCTAAATAATCAAAGGCAGCCACATTTTGGAGGTCTGTGTAAGTTGGAACTTCCAGCTTGCATGATTTATAGAATGGTATTTCAGAATACTATTCCTAAAGTGCATGACATCTTATAGCAAAATAGACCACAAGTTCTGGTTGTAAAAGAAGTAGGTAGCTGGTAAGGGCACAGGAAAAAAGTTGTTTAAAAGGAAGCCAGCACCAACACCTTGCATTAGCTTGGTTACATATTTGGATCTCTGTTAGTGTCTTCTAAGTGGCAATTTTTTGGCCCCTTATCTAATGAATGCTGTGGAATTCAGATTAAAATCACCTCTAATTGATCAATTGTAATTAGTTTTTTTTTTTCCAGGGAAGGGAGAGCCACCAAAGTCACAGGTTGATTTTTAAAGTCATTTGTCCATATAGGTACGGTGGAAATGCCATCGGCTGTAATTCCCTGTGTCTCATATGATGAGACCTGAATTGCCTAGAGGTTTTTATCACAGAGGTCTGGCAATGGATGGCATATCCAGCAGTTGGTAAGATTAAGGGTACTAGGGACGCCTGGGTGGCTCAGTTGGTTGAGCAACTGCTTTAGGCTCAGGTCATGATCCCAGGGTCCTCGGATCAAGTCCCACATTGGGCTCCCTGCTGGGTGGGTAGCCTGCTTCTCCCTCTCCCTCTGCCCCTGCTCATGTGCACGCCCTCTCTCTCCCTCTTTGTCAAATAAATAAATAAAATCTTAAAAAAAAAAAAAGATTAAGGGTACTGGCTACTGTTTGGGATATTCTAAAAATAGCATCACAATAAGTTTGCTCTAACCTAACACTTGTCACAGAGAGGAAAGAAAAGAGAAATAGGGTCATTATGGATGGACAACAACAGCGCTCAAATAGAACTGAGAAGATAAAGGTAGATCCAGAGCACCTACCCTCGATTATGAATACAAGAGTCCCTACGAATCTCTAGAAATATTCTCTTTGGTGGACATTAAATGGTACAGTCTCATTTTTTTGCAAAGCAAGTCTCTCTCTACTAAAGGAGTGGTGTTGCGGAGCTGGAAGAAATATTTTCAGTCAAGGGCCTAGGAATTACAGTCAAGGACTAGGAAAAGGGAGTCTGTGGATTATTTAAAAACGCCTACAGTCTATGTGGCATGTTTAGTAAGGAAGAGATTGAGTAAAGATGGCAGGTTTAAATGTAGAAAGAATACTGGTGGTACCTACCTCAGACTGATGAAAATTACCATCTATATTTATAGTTATTTTGCTTTGAGTATTTAAGGTGAAGGCAGTGACCTGAGTGCTTTATCCATGTTCAGAGCATTCTTGTTGATCTGAATTGAGGGATTTTTTTTTTTTTGTCTCCATTTTCTTCTGTGAGACAGATTAATGCTTTTTTGCTAGTATTCTTTTTATTTATAATATTTACAAGTGTTCTTGTTAATAAGTGGTCTGTTAGGAAGTGGGCTACCCACATTCTGTATCTGTGGGCCATGTAAGTTTATTTGCTAAGGGCTTGTTTTGTTCTGGAGCTCTTTCAAGATGTCTTGCCAGGTGTTGTAGGACTGATTCCCATTCTACATTCTGTTTTCTAATTAGGTCTCTGACTTTAGGTTATATTCCGCTGTCAAAGATGAGAAGAAAGGTCTGCTTTGGTGCCTTCTTTAACTGCCAAGTGTTGTCAAAAGATATTTTCTAGTCTATCCCGTAAAACTCCTATCATTAAATGCTCTTTCTCCTGGACAATCACAGTACAATCAATGAAATTGAAATCTCTGACAGATCCTTCAACAGAGAAATCCTCCTATCAAGGATAAAAGAAACATTGCCGGAAATGTATTATATAAAAGACTTCTGTGAGGTAGAAAGATGTATTATCAGTTAAGATTAATAAATCTTTTATAAACTGAGATCTCATTAGTTTGGCCAAGTGACTCATTTTCACAGAGCAGGAATACAACTGATGAAATTGAACAACTTAATATACAAAGTTGAGGACCCAATTCTGAATTTTCATTCACCCAGTGAAGTATGGATGCCCTGAAAATTCGGTCAGAGTTAGAGAACAAACGCAGCGTGTTTGCCTCTCTTTACTACCTCTGCTGTAACGTTGTCATGTGGCATACAATTTTAAACTTAAGTTACGTATTTTAACATATTTTTTTTTTAAAGATTTTATTTATTCATTAGTTAGAGCGAGCACAGGCAGACAGAGAGGCAGGCAGAGGCAGAGGGAGAAGCAGGCTCCCTGCCAAGCAAGGAGCCCGATGTGGGACGTGATCCCAGGACGCTGGGATCATGACTTGAGCCGAAGGCAGCCGCTTAACCAACTGAGCCACCCAGGCGTCCCTTTTAACATATTTTTAAAGGCCATTTTATTTTATTTTATTTTATTTTATTATTTTTTTTTAAAGATTATTTATTTATTTATTTGAGAGAGAGAGAGAGCATGAGAGGGGAGAAGGTCAGAGGGAGAAGCAGACTCCCCATGGAGCTGGGAGCCCGATGTGGGACTCGATCCTGGGACTCCAGGATCATGACCTGAGCCGAAGGCAGTCGCTTAACCAACTGAGCCACCCAGGCGCCCAAGGCCATTTTATTTTTTGACCGAGTCTATCTAATTCACTATTTCCAAAAACTTTTTATTTTTTTTATTGTTGTGTTTGCTTATTTATTTATCTATTTTAATTCCAGTGGCTGACATACAGCGCTGTATTAGTTTCAGGTACACAATATAGTGGTTCAACGGTTCTGTACATTACTCAGTGCTCATCAAGAGAAGTGCACTATCAGGGAAATACAAATCAAAGCCCCAATGAGATACCACCTCACACCAGTCAGAATGGCTAAAATTAACAAGTCAGGAAATGACAGTTGCTGGCAAGGATGTGGAGAAAGGGGAACCCTCCTACACTGTTGGTGGGAATGCAAGCTGGTGCAACCACTCTGGAAGACAGCATGGGGTTCCTCAAAAAGTTGAAAATAGAGCTACTCTGTGGCCCGGCAATTGCACTACTGGGTATTTACCCCAAAGATACAAATGTAGTGATCTGAAGGGGCACATGCACCCAAATGTTTATAGCAGCAATATCCACAATAGCTAAACTATGGAAAGAGCCTAGATGTCCATCAACAAGTGAATGGATAAAGAAGAGGTGGTGTGTGTGTATATATATATATATATATATATACACACACACCTATGGATATATGTATATATATGGAATATTATGTAGCCATCAAAAAAGGGAGTCTTGCCATTTGCAAGGACCTGGATGGCATTAGCGGGTATTATGCTAAGTGAAATTAGTCAGTCAGAGAAAGACAATTATCATATGATCTTACTGACATGAGGTATTTGAGAA
>RCUC01122696.1:0-100436 GCA_003697995.1 Taxidea taxus jeffersonii
GCCCCGGTGGGAACGGAGGCGATGGGGACCAAGCAGCAGGAGTCCTGGCCCAGGTCTGGCTCACAGTGCATCCACTGAGGCCAGGGATGCATCTGGTAGAAATTTCTCTTGTCCCCACCGTACAGTTAGAATGACACATGTGGTAGTGGGCAAACCTGCTGTACCAGCATCTTTGCATGTGGCGTACGAGCTGTCACAGCAGAGAAGGCCAAGTGGAAGGCCCAGCGCGGACGCCCAGATCCGCAGCTGGGGTAGTAAATGCAGCCGTCCTCCCAGGGAGAGTGACAGAAGGGCCAAAAGGACCAACAAGATGCACAATCGTCTCTCTGTGTGACACACCAGTTTGTTCCTACAAAGAGGAAAAGTAAGATCCTGGGGAGTAACAGTGACCACCTGCCACAGACTAAACCAGGGAATAGCCCGGAATCAAACTGCTGCCCCTGATGTGATAGCTTTGTCAGAAAAGATTAATTTACATCCTTGGAGTCTTTAAAGAAATAAGTGGAAAATAAGATTACGTGTAACCTTTTTGGGGCCATTAGTTAAAAAAAAAATCACCTGAACAGCATCATGAAGTCTTCCCCTGACTCATCATACTCTCTAGACACCCCAGCACTGCCACCTGAGACCCTTACCCCCGGCCCGCAGAGCATCTGCGTCTGCTCAGAAAGTGTTGAGGACACTGACCCTCTGGGAATGTCGTCCTGTCGGAGACTGACTTCTCAGCTAGGAAGGCCACATTGCCACTCAGAAGACAATATTTGTGGCTTTGGGGTCAGAGGCAAGAGAGGACCGACGGGCTGGTCAGACCTCTGGCTCTTCCCCAGGACGGAGAACTGAGCTCGCTCTTTAGCTCGGGCTGGGAAATTTCTGGAAGAGAAGACACAGGATCAGAAAGACGGCCTCTGCTCTGGGGCACCGGTCCTCAACCTCTAAAGTGCGCCTCCGTACCGAATGTCTTCTCTATCAGAAGACAGGCCCAAGGCATCTGGTTAAACTGGGACAGATCCGTGGATGGCTTGAACACCGTCTCTTACGAATAACGTAGGGATATGGAATAATGCGCTGTTATGTGTTCAGTCCTCAGACCAGGTGCAACCCGATAGCAAGGGCTGCCTGAGTGTTTCCTCTAGCTTGACCATCATGGGACTTGGTTTATGTTACAGGGTTCAATAAAAATAAAATACTACAGAGGGTCAAGAGCTGCCCCTACGGCCACCAACATGGAGACACCGAACCAAGTCCTGTTCTCAGCACTCGAATGTCCCAACCTGAAGCTGAAGGAGCCATCCTGGGTGCACCTGTGGCCACGACTGTGTCATTCTCTCTTCCTCGTCATCAGGAGAATCACTGACGATGTTACTGTAGGCACCTCCAAGTGTGGGCTGTATGGCCGAAGAACATGGGCATCAGAGGCCAGCAGCTTGCTTGGTGCTATCTTATGGAGGGACTCGCACCCAGCGTCTGTTTACAACTCAGGGCTCATAATCCTGGGTGGACCGAATGCACCAAACAATCCAAAACTCAGTAGATTTCTTCATCTATTTGTTGGGTCTGCCTGTGTCCTTTTGAGTTTTGTCATGGCTAGAGTATTCAGGAGAGTGGAACGGCCAGGCTATCTGATGAGCTAAAATGCCTTCTGAGAAGAAATCAGTGGATATTGAATTTGCTCCTCTTCATGAAGTTTTAAAGGCTGTACCGATCCTCTGATGTAAAATATGGAAAGAATGAAAAGCAGCAGCAGATGAGCACTTCATCTAGTGAAAACACAGGAAGGCATTAAAGCTTGAACAAGAACGTCTTCTTGGTATCAGAGAGGCAAGCTCATTACAGTAGTTTCCCGGCCTATACGGATGTGTCAACAACGGCAGGTGGGATTTACTATTTAGTTCTTGGTTTTTCATTTCTCAAAGGAACTACACTCCAGGGACACCTGGGTGGTGCAGTCGGTTAAGCCACCACTCTGCTTGGCTCTGGTCCGTAACTGGGGGAACCCGGATCCAGTCCCATGTGGGGCTCTGTGCTTCTCTCCCTCTGCCCGTGGACTCTGCTACCTCCTCTCTCTCTCTAAAAGAAATACTTTTTTTTAAAGGAAGACGTGAATAAAGTTTGGGGCACACCAATGAAAAATTAAAACCTTAAAAAATATACTCCACTTCTACAACTATAATATTGAATAAGGTGATCATTTTCTATGATCAGTTAACAGTTCTCGCACATGACATTTCTGACTTTCAAGTATTAATGTAGAAGTCAGGAAGCGAGACCCCATACGCTGAGGACAGACGGTCCGCTGCGCCTGCGGTGACTCGCCCTTACACACAGCGTGTGACCGCACATTATCTCAGATATGTGTGCGAGACTGTCTCCTGCACGATAAGACATATTAAAGGAGCAGAAATTAAAGTGTTTTCTAATTAAAAGTAACACACACGTGTTACATAGTGTGTGTGTGAGTGTGCAGTTAGACACGGCCGCTCCCAAACTACTCCAGTGAAAACCCTCATGGAACCCAGTGTGAGATGACCCACAGCACAAGTAAACGGAGCATCTGAGCCCGAGACCTTAGAAAATGTCCAAGGAATTCTCGCGTCGTTTCCTCCCTTTCCTTGGCCCGTGGGGCAGCTCTGTATTTGCAGCCCAGTGCTGTTTCCGAGGCGAATACCCGCCCTGGGAGGGCTTCAGGCAGTCCCGGGTTTTGCCGTTCTGAGGCCGGAAGCCGGCGGCGAGGAAGGCCGCGGGGACCCCGGCTGGGAACGCAGTGCGCCCGGCAGGTGGCATCGGTCCCCCGGGTGGGACCCTCCCGCCGGGGCACCCCCAGGCCGGCCGCGCGGCGATTCCCGTCTGACGGAGGAGAGGCGCGGGGTCGGGGCGCACCCTGCACCCGGCGCCTCCCGCGGCCCGGCGGGGCGAGGGGGGAGCGCGGGAGCCGCGGCCCCGGGGCGGCTGCGGGGTCGGGCTCGGGAGGGCTGGGCCGGCTGTACCCGCCGCCCCGGCATCTCGCACGCGCCCGCAGCCCGCCCCGCGCCGCTCCACCGCTCCAGTGGCGCAATCGGTCAGCGCGCGGCACTTCTAGGACAGTAGCTGCGGGGCGATGCCGAGGTTGTGAGTTCGAGCCTCACCCGGAGCAGCTTTTACCGCCCCGCGTCGCCGCGCCGACTGCTCCGGCAGCGAGTTCAGTGAGGAAAGGACCGCCCGGCGGAGATTCGGGCCCAGAGTCAACAAGAACCGTAAAACTGGCTGAAGGAAACCCCTCCGCCTGATCTGCGGACTCCATGAAACGGGGCGGCCGTGCTTTTTGCAAGTCTTTCCGGGGGAAGTCGCCTCTCTCCGCGCCTCCGGCCCCCGCCCGCCCGGCCCGGCCTGCGGAGACGCGGAGACGCAGCGCCCGACGCAGCAGACCCGCTCCCGCCTCGCGCTCCAGCGGGGACAGCGGCCCGGCCGGCGCGTTGCGGGGCTTCGTCCGCCGCCCGCGCGTCTCCGGTGCCGCTCCCCGCCCTGCGCCGCCCACCCGGCCCGGCAGGCTCGAAGCAAGGCGCAGGGACCGGTAGGGGACGCTTGGTCAAGAAGTGGCAGTGACCACTTCACTCACCCAGAGGTGCGGTGGGCGTGTGCGTAGACGTTATTCGCTGAGCGAATTGTCTCACTTACAAGGGAGATAGTAAATGATCAGTTAATTAAAGGCCACAAATTCCTCCCATCTCTCCGCATGTCCCCCTGAAAGGGGATTTTGCAGGATCTTCCATCAAGAGCCGGGGTCTGTTGCTCCGCCTCTTGGACGTGACCTGATCTTGTGCTTGACGAAGCACAATGCGGTGGAGGTGATTTTGCAGGAGATCCAAGATGAGGCCTGGAGAGCCCTTGCAACTGCCCCTCCTGCTCTCTTGGGCCCCTGAGACTCACCATATGAAGAAAGCCCGCCTCACCTCCTAGAGAATGGAGGAGCACAGAGAGAGAGGGAGAGATGCCGCCGTCCTGGCCGTCCCAGCCGACACCCCAGACTGGCGGGTGGGCACGTTTTGGACCATCCCATCCCAGTCACACTGACAGATGACTGCAGTCGTGTGAATGACCACAGGCAAAACCCGAGAAAGAACTGCCCAGCTGAGGGCAGCCCAGTTGTTGACCTGCAGAACTGTAAACAAAGACCAGTCCGGAGGTTTGTTACACAGATACACGTGACTGCCAGATGCATTCAGGCGGAATAAGAGCCGAGGGTTAGCAGAGTCTTACTTTGGGGGATCTTCGCCCGGTCCTAAGCACTGGGTCCTCTCTGTTCTCGCCACAGCATAGAGACTCCAAATCAATAAATTTAAATTTATTCCAGGAGTAAACTGTCTCCTTGGGTCCTTGCACCAAGCCCAGAGCTGAAAGGCCCAGAATTTCCGCATCTCTAGAGCGGTGGAGGTGTGAATGAGCGCGCAGTGTCTACATTCCTTGCCTGCTTTTGCAAACAGACCAGGCTGTAGGATCCATACTCCCCTCTAGCTGCATCTTGCCACTGCGGGCGGTCCAATGTCCTGGCTTGCCTTGTCGCCCGTGACAAGGAGACCAGGGCTGAATCCACACGGAGAAACATTTGCATATTGAAGTAATTTAGAGATACCACATACTCACATCTGGTTGCTTGTTGCCTAATGTTTTTTCAAGGAAGTCCTATAACGGAAATTTGCACTTGCGGCCATGGGGGCTGGAAGTTACGTGTACAGTTCTTTTTTCAGCTAGATCTCTGGGACCTTCCCGCGGGGTTACCCACAAGATACTACATGTAGGCCAGACTTGTTTGCTTACATAAAAAAGCAATTATAGAAAAGAATATGTGCATAATGTATTGGTGGATCCATAATAGAGAAATGTAATATATTTGCCAATAACAACACAGAGAAAACAGAAAGTAAAACAGCATATATAAATACCACTATATCAAAAATAACCTAAGTTGTGAATGAATCAAACCATCAATCAAATGGCAGAGACTCTCATTCTGGATTTAAACAAAAAGATACAACTGTATGTGGTCTACAGGACATACACTTTAGATTCAAAGATACAACAGTTGAAAATAAAAGAATGATAAAAAGATACATCATGCACACAGCAACCACAAGAATGCCAAAGTGTCTATGTCCAACATTACACAAAATAGACTAAAACAAACAAACAAAAAGGTTCTAGAGATAAAGACCAACATTTCATAATGACGAAATCCATCAGAAATAAATAACAATTATAAATACATATGCACCCAATGAAAGAGCACCATAATACACAAAGCAAAAAGTCTTTAAGAAATAAAGACTATTCAACAATAATGGTTGGAGATTTCAGAATCTTCCTTTTTTTTTTTAAGATTTTATTTACTTATTTGACAGAGAAAGACACAGCGAGAGAGGAAACACCAGCATGAGCAGGAGGAGTGGGAGACTCCGCACTGAACAGGGAACCAGACACAGGGCTCGATCCCAGGACCCCAGGACCGGGGATCACAACCTAAGCTGAAGGCAGCCCAGGCACCCCAGAATCTTACTTTCAATAATAGATGAAACCAGGCAGAAGATCAACAAAAAATTAAAGATTTGGGGCTCCTGGGTGGCTCAGTTGGTTAAGCAACTGCCTTTAGCTCAGGTCATGATCCCAGAGTGCCGGGATCAAGTCCCGCATCTGGCTCCCAGCTCCACGGGGAGTCTGCTTCTCCCTCTGACCTTCTTCCCTCTCATGCCCTCTCTCACTCTCTCTCTCTCTCCGAAATAAATATATAAAATCTTAAAAAATTTAAAAAAAAATTAAAGATTATAGCCCTATTATAAACCAGACCTAACATATCTATAGAACATTCCACCAACAACAAATAAACTGTCGTCTCAAGTGCACATGGTACTTCTCAAGGATAAACCATATACTCAGCCACAAAACCTTGATACATCTAAAAGTATCAAAATAATACAAAATATATTCACCAATCACAATGTATGAAATTAGAAATTAATAACCAAGAACTTGATAGAACTTACAATTATGTGAAAATTAAGCAATATACTCTTAAATAACAGATGGGTTAATGAAAAAAAACAAAAGAACAGGAAATACTTTAAGATAAATGAAAACGAAAGCTTAACATACGAAATCTTATATGATGCACCTAACACAGGACTTAGAAAAACACACACAGCTTCAAATTCTTTTTTTTTTTAAGATTTTTAAAAATTTGTTTACTTGTTTGACAGACAGAGATCACAAGCAGGCAGAGAGGCAGGCAGAGAGAGAGGAGGAAGCAGGCCCCATGCAGAGCAAAGAGCCCGATGTGGGGCTCGATCCCAGCACCCTGGGATCATGACCTGAGCCGAAGGCAGAGGCTTTAACCCACTGAGCCACCCAGGCGGCCCACAGCTACAATTTCTTATGTTAAAAAAGAAAACCAATCTCCAATTAATAATGTAACCTTAAGGCACGGGAAAAAAAAAAGAGCAAACTAAATCTAAGCAAGCAGAAGTAAGGAAATAAATATTAGAGTGGAAATTAGTAAAACAGAACAGAAAACAATAGAGAAAATCAATAAAACCGAAAGCTGGCTTTTTGAAAAGATCAACAAGATTGGCAAACCTTCAGCTGATTGACTAAGGATAAAAGAGGGCGGACTGAAACTCCTAGAACTAGAAGTGAAGGAAGGGGGCATCGCTACTGACCTTACAGAAATAAAAAGGCTTATCAAGGGATACTGTGAATAATAGTCCACCAACACATTAGATTACTCAGATGAAGTGGACACAGTTTCGGAAAAGCACAAACTAATGAAACAATTCAAGAAGATTAGACAATATAAACAGATCTATAATACACAAAGAGATTGAATTAGTAACCAAAAGACGACCCACAGAGAAAAGACCAATCCCAGGCATCTTGACTGCTGAATTCTACCAAACGTTCAAAGAAGAATCAATATCAATTCTTTACAAAGTCTTTTATTCTTTTAAAGATTTTATTTTTTTTACAAGATTTTATTTATTTGCTAGAGAGAGAGCAGAAGGAGGGAGAGGACAGGCAGAGGGAGCCCAACATGGGGCTCAATCCCCGGCCCCGGGACCATGACATGAGCCAAAGGCAGATGCTTCACTGACTGAGCCACCCAGGCTCAGGCGCCCCCACAAATTCTTTTTATCAGCACCAACCACACTCTAACCAGCAGGGCTAACTGGCCCCCACAAATTCTTTTAAAAACTTGAAGAGAAGGAAAGACTTCCTAACTGATTTTATGAGGCCATTACTACCCTGATGCCAAAACCAGGCAAAAACATCACAAGAGAACTATAGACCAATGTTTCTTATGAACATGGACACAAATCCTCAACAAAACACGAACAAAATCCAGCAACACATAAAAGGAATTATATACCACGACCCAGTGGGATTTGTCCCAGGAAAGCAAGTGAGTTCAACATGGGAAAACCAGCTACTGCAGTATACCGCATCAGCAGAATAAAAACCAGACATCATGTGTTCACTTCAATAGAGGCAGAAAAACACTTGACAAAGCCCAACACCCCTTCCTGATGAAAAGTCTCAACAAACCGAGAACGGAAAGACACCTCCCCAGCCCAACAAAGGACATTTGTGAAAAAAACCCACAGCCAAACTATACATGCCATTTTTCTTTCATTATGGTTTCGGGGGATGAACCAACTTAAAAAGTTCTAATGCTGTCCAATTGGTCAGTCTTTTTCCTTATTGCTGTCATGTTGTTCATGTTTATGAAATTCTTCCTTATCCCAAGCTTACAAATATTCTTCTTTATAATTTTCTAAAACTTGCATATATTTGTCTTTTACTCAAACATTTTTTTTTTTCTATATGATGAAGGATGGGTCAATACACTTATGCTCATTTTTTTCTAGAACTATTTACCTAAAAATCGCTCCCCCCCAACTGTAGTGCATCCTCTCTTTTCCATCAGGCGTCCACACAAGCATAAGCTCCCTGTTATGTTTGATGTCTCTGTTTACTTATCCGGGCCAATGCCATACTTCTTTTAATTACTGTTGAGACTGAGTCTTTTTTTTTTAATTTTGAAAAGATTTTTATTTATTTATTTGACAGAGAGAGCAATCACAAGTAGGCAGAGAGGCAGGCGGAGAGAAAGGGGGAAACAGGTTCCCTGCTGAGCAAAGAGCCCGGGACCCCAGAATCATGACCCAAGCTGAAGGCAGACGCTTTAACCCACTGAGCCACCTGGGGGGCCTTGAGTCTTTTTTTTTTTTTTTTAAAGATTTGTTTATCTAAGAGAGAGAGTAAGCTCACAAGTGAGCATGGGATGAGGGGCCAAGGGACAGGGAGAGAGAAAATCTTAAGCAGACTCCGTGCTGGTCTCAGAGCCCAAGGCTGAGGTTGCTTAACCTCTCAACCCTGAGATCATGACCTGAGCCAAAATCAAGAGTCAGATGTTTAATGGCTGAGCCACCCAGGCACCCCTCTTTTTCCACTTTAAACACTAGTTTTCGGAGGTGCCTGGCTGTCTCAGTTGGTAGAACATGTGACTCTTGACCTTGGGGTTGTCCGTTTGAGCCCCATTTTGGGGCATAAAGATTATTTTTAAAATTTTTTAAAAATTGTGTGATGATGAAATGAGTTAATATTTTTAAAGAATAAGTATTATTTTTCTTTGTTGGAAAAGACAGAAGCAAATGGGCGTTAAATGGCATTGCTTTCTTCTGCCAGAGGTAATACTGCACCATTTTCCTGCTATGGTGGCTTTCTCTCTTCCTCGTCCCTTTCTGCTATAAGCTTTTTAAAAGCATGTGGGGCACCTGGGGGGCTCAGTCAGTTAAGTGGCTGCCTTTGGCTCTGGTTGTGATCTCAGTGTCCTGGGATCAGGCCCTTTGTCATCTTCCCTACTCCCTCCCCATGCTCCTGCTCTGTCTCTCACTCTCAGATAGGTAAGCAAAACCTTAAAAGAAGAAAGCATCTGCACACCAAATAGCATGGTTAGTGTGAGGGACAGTCAGGGGAATCGTAGCTGCACAGACAGGAGTTCTGTTTGTTGACACGACTGAGATTAAGTCTCTCAAGGCAGAGATGATTGAAGTTGTTCATTTTTGTTCCAAGTAACAAGAAGTGTGTATGGACTTTAAAATATATCAATATTTGTTTAATTAATAAGTGATTTATTCCTAGAAGAGGCTGAGAGGTCTACATGAGATTAGCCTTCACTCAGCAGCCATTTCATCATGAATTCACGTCATGATGGGTTCTGAACATCTCATGATTTCCCGGCGCTTTGCTCCTGAATTCCCCGCATTTCCTTTCTTCCTGCCCTTTCTCCTGAACTTTGCCTGTACATTCTGCCCTCATGCATTGCTCTCTTCGTGTCTTCCATAAGTCTTTATCATTGAATAGTGAAAATAAATTGTGTTTTGGAGCTCTTGGGATTATTAGGAAAACAAAGAGCATGTTGCTTATTTTCTGTGTTGACTTCCTTATTGACATAACGGGACACTAACCGCCACCTGCTCATTAGTGAAAACTGAATGGGATGTGTTCGAAGATGGCTGGCACATGGTAGGCGGCTTGTGAACGTCAGTATTCTCTTCTCTTCCTACATGCTTCTTTCTTACCTTCTTCCCCTTCCCCACCACCTTCCTTTTCCTCTCCTTATTCCTCTGCTCCTTTGCCTTTTCCGCTTCTCACCTTCCAGCCCTAGACTCCCACAAAACCTTCAGTCCCCACTGGCTCTCTCTTGACCAGGATGTGAGCCTGAGAACTATGGGATCTCACATGTCACTATCAGCCTTGATGTCTTTCAGCGGTAGCCTTCTGGCCCAGGGAAGGCAAGGACCCCGTGAGTAGCAAAGCTCTTCTGGCCTCCAGTTTTCTCTCTTACCCTGGTTGCCGGATGGATATGTCAGGCTTTCAGGTGGGAGTTCTGAAATAAGCCTGCCATGTTTTCTTTTGACTCTAGATCGTTTGTTCTTCTCATGCTGGAGGTGTGCTCCAAAGCTACTCAAAAGTTTATCAGAACTTTGCAACTCAGAGATCTGGGAAAGCAGAGTCTTAGTCTAAGCCTACTTAGATCTGATCTTCGAGATGGGACCATAAAGAAAAAGTTTCCTTACCACACAAGAGCCCGTTACTACAAGGTAGGCAAAAGTTAATAGTCACAGATGGTTAGGAATTAGTAACACCATGTGAGGGGCGGGATGATGTCATAGACTGAGCCCTAACTAGGTAGGAATATCGGAATTGGATTCCTTCCGTCTCTATTAACCACACGATATGGTATATCACTCCCCCTCCGCGAGCTACAAATGTGTAATGTAAATGATAAATATAATTTATTGTGTGCAGGCCAAATGTCATGTCTCATACTCAGTGCTTTTTGGATGTGTTTTAATCATATTTTTTATTTTCTGTATTTCCCAATGCTTTGACTTCTTGGGGCCTTGCCAACCTAGAGAAAGACTGTCCCTGTCCCCCAGGGCTAATCAATTCCCAGAGGCAGTAAACAACCCCCCCGTGACTGCGCCATTTCCATGCAAACCAACCAGTCCAGAGTTCCTGCTCCAGACGGTTCCCTTATCAAGCTCTTGTGCTCTAGGCCACTCTTCTCCTGCCCTAGTCATGCCAGGGCCAGGTACCGGATCACTGCAGACAGCCGTGAACCAGTTAAACCTCCCAGTCCTAAGCCTGTTTGCCTCGCCTCACTCATCCCTCCCACAAAAACCACAACGAAGGCTCTTGCCCAGGTCCTCCCTCCCTCCCTCCGCCTCGCCTCTGGCCTGACCCTGGTACTTCCTCATAGGCCTCGGCTATTGTTTCTGGGGATCTGTGAGTACAAAAACTTCTTTCATGACAGTCAAATCCTGTGTTTTACCACATCCGATTAAACAAACCGAGGGCATATCCCAAAACAATATGTTCACGTTCAGTCTCGTGAGGCGGGTACCCAGTAGTGTGGGATTGAATGCTGTAATGTCTATAGTGACGGCAGCAGAAGAGTTTTGCATGACTGCCCTAAAGGGCTTTGGGGTTTTGAGGCAAAATTCAGTGTCCTTGTGCTACTATTCTCATTCAGAAGCCCCAAGAAGTGCTTAGAAGTGTAGAGGAAGAAACGATTTCTATCTTCAAAAAGAGCTTTCAAAGTCTCATAATCCACCAGCCGTGGCTCAGGCCAGGAGCCAACTCTACCTGGAGTTCAGTTCCGGAAAGGACCTGGAGGAGGCAGGGGGATGGAGGGGACAGGGTCAGACAGGCAGGCAGAGCAGGAGAATTCCAGCCAAGTAGAGCCCCTTTTGGTTTGGATGGTATGACATGCTCTCAGAGCTCCTCAATGAAGACCGTTGATGACCGATTAAAATAAGAAATGAAAACTGTGTAATAAATAAAGTGTTTCTATCAGATTCTTGGGCTTCTGTGGAGTTAAAGAGGAAGGGGTTCCTTGGGTGGAAGCTTAGCAGAGGTGTACTCCCCAATCCTCTCATTTTCTCCCTGCGTGAAACATATCCTTCATGGCTCATATTTTCATTCATACAGGCCGTTAAAATACATTACCATCTATTAGCTCTCACAAGCTGTTACGTTGTAATACATCTATATAATCTAATAACTTATCTTTGTATGTAATATCATCTGAGAATAAGGACAGTCTTCTTTCTTCCTCTCTAGTCCTGTGACCTTGTATTTGCTTTTTCATGCATGACTGAAAAAGGCAAGGAATGACGCACACAGAAATCCATAATCTTGAATAGAAGTGATAAGAGTTAGTGTCCCTGGGGCGCCTGGGTGGCTCAGTGGCTTAAAGCCTCTGCCTTCGGCTTGGGACATGATCCCTGGGTCCCGGGATCGAGCCCCGCGTCGGGCTGTCTGCTTGGCGGGGAGCCTGCTTCCTCCTCTCTCTGCCTACTTGTGATCTCTGTCTGTCAAATAAATAAATAAAATCTTAAAAAAAAAAAAAAAAGAGTTAGTGTCCCTGATTTGTCACCAGTCTCAAACAGAATGTTTTCCTTATTCTGCATACATTCAACATTTCACATTAAAGACTGATGTTGGTGACAATTTTTCAAAGACACCAAGTTAAAGAAATTACCTTCTGTTGTTAGGTTGCTTGGAGTTTTGGTGGTGATGGAATGCTGAGCTTTAGCAAAACCTTTTTCTGTCTCTACTGAGGTGGTCATGTGGTTTATTTCCTTCTTGATGTGCAAAGTGGAATGATTTCTTTTCTAATGGTAAACCAGCCTTGCAATCCTGGTATAAACTCAAGACCCAAATGACTTACAATTAATTTTACATGTGACTGTGTTCCTTTCCTTAACTTTCAAGACAATTCGTGTCCGTGTTCCAGAGTGAGACTGACCTGTGATCGTCCTTTCTCATAATGTCCCTATCCAGTTAGGTGTGCAGGAAATACCAGCCTCGGCTTGGCGGTTTCTTTTTAAAAAGTTCAATATAAACCCACCATATGGCCCAGCCATCCCACTGGTACATATTTACTCCAGAGAAATGAAAGAATATATCCGCACAGGACTATACACAAATGTTCCTGGCAGCTTTATTTATAACTGGAGATAATATAAACATTCATCAGCAGGCACATGGGTAAACAATTTGTGGTGTATCCATACAACAGAATACTATCTAGCAATAAAAAGAAGTGAATTACTGATTCAAGCATGATGGGTGAATCTCAAAATAATAATGTGGGTGAATGTACAAAGAGAGCCCATATTGTAGTATTTCATAAAACTACAAACATAATGACAAGAGGCAGTGGTTGGGGGAGGGGGTGGTCTGTGTTCATTATTTCTATTGTAGTAAGCGCTTGATGAGTTTATACCTGTGTCAAACTCACACATATGTTTAAATATAATGTAATTTATTCTAAGAAAACTGCCTCCATAAATCCACTTAAAAGGTACATTAACTGGGAAAAAAATCTCACGATGGCACTCTGCAAACCTGATTGTGTGTCTTGTCTTTCTCGCTCTTACTTTCCTACGCTGTGGAAGTGTGACCTCCCTGGGCCCGGGCTGCCGCGCTGGAAAGGGACAGGCCGCCTGCGGGGCGATTCTCCTGTCCCCGCACTACAGCGGCGCGGCCGGGGGAGAACTCCGGGGGCTCCCCGGGGCAGGTCGGGGGGTTTCTCCAGAGCTTAGGTGGGAAGGGGCTCGGGGCCAGCGGCAGGGGCGGCGCTGCGAGGGCAGCAGCGCCCGCAGGGTAGGGCTCCTTCCGGGCCGCAAGTCTCCCACTGCGCTCCACCCGCACCCCAGGGTCAATGTGTCTCCCCACCGCGCTCCACCCACACCCCAGGGTGACTGTGTCTCCCACCGCGCTCCACCCGCACCCCGGGGTGACTGCGTCTCCACCGCGCTCCACCCGCACCCCGGGGTGACTGTGTCTCCACCGCACCGCGCTCCACCCGCACCCCAGGGTGACTGCGTCTCCCACCGCGCTCCACTCGCACCCCGGGGTGACTGCGTCTCCACCGCGCTCCACCCGCACCCCAGGGTGACTGTGTCTCCACCGCGCTCCACCCGCACCCCGGGGTGACTGTGTCTCCACCGCACCGCGCTCCACCCGCACCCCGGGGTGACTGTGTCTCCACCGCACCGCGCTCCACCCGCACCCCGGGGTGACTGTGTCTCCCCATCGCGCTCCACCCGCACCCCCGCACCGTGACTGCGTCTCCACCGCCCTCCCCCCGCATCCCTGCGGCGCAGCCTTCCGGTGGGTTCCGGCGGGGCCGCCCCGAGCGCGGGCTCCGTGGCCAGGGTGGGCACCGAGGCGGCGCGCCGAGTTCCGGCCCATCAGACCGATTGCTTTGAAAGCTTTAGCGAAGCCGCGGGTAAGCGACGGGCCGCGGGCGGGAGACCGCAGGTATCTGCAGTTTCCGCCTCTTGGTGGAGGGTCCTCCTGCTTGAGTCTCCGTCGCGCGCCTCCTGCTCTGACATCTCGTCCTCGTCCTCTCGGCGCGCTCTCCTCTCGCCTCCCCTGCGGGCTGGGCTGCAGGCTCGGGGCGGGGTCGCCGGCCGGCGGGCAGGGGCGGGGCCGAGCGGGCGGCGCGGACTCCCCTCGGGAGCAGCGGCTTCCTGTGCGCCGGCTGTGCCACCCTCGCCGCGAGGCCCTCGCTGGCCCAAGGGACCGACCGGGCCCCGCGCTGCCGGGGCCGAGGGGGCAGAGCCTCGCGCACCTGCACCCGCCCCGCCGCGGCCGCACGGTCCCATTCCCTGGATCGGGGATCTGGGAGCTGCGGCCGGGACCCACAGGCCTGGGAGCGGCGTGAAAAAGGGAGCCGCAACCACGAAGGGATTCGAACCCTCAATCTTCTGATCCGAAGTCAGACGCCTTATCCATTAGGCCACGTGGTCTCACGGTCCTGCTGTTGCAAGAAACACGTCAAGTGTTGAGATTCCGGCTCCCCGGATTATTCGCGCTCACCTCTGCAGCCCAACAAAGTCAGGCTGCTTCTCCGTTAGTCCCACTTCAGTGTGGCTGCCGCTCGCCAAAGCCAAATCCCGGCACACGGTGACAGCACAGAGGGATTCCGACCTCCTCCACACCCCCCCACCGGACTCCACGGGTCCTTCGGGAACAAAAGTGCACTTGGGCGGCGCCCCGGCTTGTTCACGTGCAAAGACAGGAGGAAAGGACCGCCCGCCCTTCTGTGATCGGGGCCAGACACCCAGGTCACCTTTAGGAGGACAACGTCAGGACAGAGACCCCTGGGAGTAAAGGAAAATCACCACGAGGGGGAAGTAAGCTTGGCCCAATGCTGCTGGGACACCGTCAGGTAGGGCAGGATCCAGGGCACCTCCGAGGCCTTGGCCCTCCTGGAAGCCGCACAGAATGGAGCCGCCAGTGCCTTGCAGGAACCTTTGTGAGAAGGCGCAGAAGGTCCCAGACACTCCGTGCACAACCGAGAAAGGGCCAAGGGCCGTCCTCTTGGGCAGCCACACACACCGATAGCCCCAAATCATTCAATAAATTGAATAGTCATTTTTTTCCCCACAGAGATATTTCCGAAGCCCAGATATTGTTATCTGGAAGATCCACAAACTATTTCAGGGAGAAAAGTTTCAACTGGACAAAACGCCTCCAAATAGTGACAGAGGGAAGCCTTTCCATCTTATTTTATAAGCCTGTGTCCTAAGGTCAAAGCGAGACAAAGACAATGTGAGAAAGGAAAATCACAGACAAGGAAATTTCTTTAACCCGATTTTTAAAATACAAAAACAATATGCAGAAAATAGTACTTAAAGGTAAAAAATTCAAAACATTCTGTTTGAGACCGGGGACACCTGCAGTAGACCAGGAATTGCCATTTCTATTCCCTACCAGACAAAAGGAAAATTAAAAAAAAAAAAAAAAGGGGGGTCTAATGACTAGAAAGGAAGAAACAGAGCTGTCTTTAAAAAAAACAAACAAGAAACCCAGACTGTATGCTTGTGTACAAAGATCAACTAAATAAACAAAAATAAACTATTATAATTAGCAGAAGAGTTTTAACACATTTTCCTGACAGCTGTAACAAAAGCAATTGCATGCAATAAAGAAAAATCTAGAAACCACACAAAATAAGATAGTAACATGATATGTCAATAACAAGAAAATCTCTCAAAAAAAGATAGCATGGTTTCATTTATAGAAACTACAAACTAAGTATACTAAATAATCTATTTTTTATGGGTACATACATAGTGATATTTAAAAAAAAGAGAATGATTACCGTAAGTATTGTTATACTGGTTATCTCAGAGTGAGAGAGACATGTAACAGGGAAATGTTCTCTTTCTTAATTGGTGGCTTTTTCTTTTTTTAATTGAAATGTAACAAACATGCAGGAAAGTACTAAAACATACATATATATAGGTGACTATTTGCAAGGAAAAGGTATCTGTGAACATTCACCCAGGCCTTTTGTTCTACTTTATTGTCACTGTTTCCATCAAATGAGACCCAGAACTAAGATTGTCACTTGAGCTATGTCAGGAAATAGAATATCACTGGCTAGTCTCACAGCAGAAGGTGTCCTCACGCACCTTGCAATCAATTTCTTCCTAAGGTAACCACTCTCTTGACTTCTGACATCACTTACTGATTTTGCACATTTAGTAACTTTTAGAAATAGAGTTAGACAAAACGTATTTTATGCCTGGCTTCTTTTGAGTAGCAACAGGTGGGAGTCATCCATGTTGCATTTAACAATGCTCTTTTTTGTTGAATTGTATGAATATGTCTCAACGTACTTATCCATTCTGCTCATGATGGACATTTGGGTTGTTTCCAGTTTGGCGATATCATGAATTTGGCTATTAAGAACACCCATGCAGGGTGACTGGGTGGGTAAGCCAGTTAAGCACCTGATTCTTGATTTTGGCTCAGGTCATGATTCAGGGTTGTGACATCAAACCCTGTGTCACCTGCTCAAGATTCTCTCTCTTCCTCTCCTTCTGCCCCTCCCCTGCGCTCTCTCCCCTCTCTAAAAACAAACAAACAAACAAACAAAACCCACCACTCTTGTAAATCTCTTTTCTGTGTGTGGACTTGCACACAAGTTTTTTGGGTATAGTAATCAAGAAGTTGACTATTACTGATGTTTGCTGATAGCTTTCAGTACTCATCACTCTACGCAAGGCTCAGCCAGCTCATGAGAAAGAGCACAAGCTCCCTCTCTCTCAGCACCAGTGGGAAGGTCAAATTGCACAACCCTGATTCACACTCAGGAACCCTCACCCCAGCCCCACTCTCCAGCCACAGTAACAGGCAAAGCTACTCACCCATCCTTGCTCTCTCAAACCATTTTTGGACTTCTTTGGGAGCCTTGTCTGCTCTCCCCAGAAAGCCGCATTATATGAGAAACGTTTTCATATCCTCCTGGTGCACGTGTAGCATTATCAGTTCTGTGATTTAAACCAAATGGGGGTGGGGCACTGACTTTCGGCCAAATGATTACAGGACAGATGTGTTCTTAGGACTGGAATTGCTGAGTCATGGCAAGAAGGTTTAACTCTCCTACAAATAGTGCTGCGAGCAGCGTAGGTGATTTCCATACATCTGTAACTACATAGAAAAGAAATGGACAAGGTGAAAACACCCAAGGATGAAATATGACAAACTAGAAGGGCACCTTGGTGGCTCAGTTGTTGAGCATTTGCCTTCAGCTCGGGTCATGATCCGCTGGTCCTGGGATGGAGCCCCGCATCTGGCTCCCTGCTCTGCGGGAAGCCTGCTTCTCCCTCTCCCACTCCCCCTGCGTGTGTTCCCTTTCCAGCTGTCTTTCTCTGTCAAATAAATAAATAAAATCTTTTTTAAAAAATACGACAAACTAGATAAAAGGTAGATGAGAAACAACTTCCCAACAAACTCCACTGTTAAACACAAGACCTTATTTCAATGCCAGTGCCACAGAAGCCAGTGGATTTCTACTTACTTGCTCAAGGACTGATTCTCTTATAATAGGATGATTGTTCCTTTGTAAGTCCGGTCTCTCCCACTGTGGTGTCTGAACACAGGCAACACGGGTAACAAAGCTCACAGCAACAACATGAAGCAGAAGCCTGGCCTATAGTCAGTTGAGAAATCTCTTTATGTGGCAGCTGATTTGGAAGGATGGGAAAGTGATCTTTCATAGGTAGGAATTGTGTGGAGAGTCCAAATGCATATTCCAATTAACTGTCCCAGTTTGGAAGAACTGAAGCCTCTGGCCAGTGTCTATCTTAGAGAAGGGGGGGAAAAAGGATGGGCTGTCAACTGCATCCATACAAAATACATCCTTGCATCTTTTAAAAGGTAAAACTACTTGCATACATTTCTCCAACATGGTAGAAAGCCAAAAGACCCACATCTCTGAATTACACTCCAGTCTCTCTAAGGACATAGGTTTCCATCCTACTGCTGCCAAGACTCTTGGGCATTTTGTGCAATTAAAGCAATTACTTTGTCAGACAAAAACTGGTCTTTCAAAAAGACAGAAGGGGATTCAATTTGAAGTAATTGGCTTGGTGGTACAGTGTTCTTAAGTAATGTAGTTAAGTAGATGAGCATTTAAAATATGATTTTACTTATTTATTTGTCAAGAGGGAGGGAGAGAAAGAAAGCAAGCACACGAACAAGGGCAGCCAGCCACGGAGGGAGAGAAAAAAGTAAGTTTCCTGCTGAACAAGAGCCCAATGGGGGACTCGATCCCGGGACCCTGAGATCATGACCTGAGCTGAAGGCAGACACTTAACCAACTGAGCTACCCAGGTGCCCCTCAAAATATGTTTCCTTTTTTTTTTTAAGATTTTATTTATTTGACAGGAAGAGACATCACAAGTAGGCAGAGAGGCAGGCAGAGAGAGGGGGGGGAAGCAGGCTCCCTGCTGAGCAGAGAGCCCAATGTGGGGCTCGATCCCAGGACCCTGAGATCATGACCTGAGCCGAAGGCAGAGGCTTTAACCCACTGAGCCACCCAGGTGCCCCTCAAAATGTGTTTCTGATAAAGAACATATTTGTATATCCAAAGTATACAAAGAACTCTTAAAATTGAAAAACCAAAAAAAAAAACCCTCAATTTAAAATACATCAAAAATCTTAAAAGACATATCACTAAAGAGATAAACAGATGGCAAAGAAGCATATGAAAAGATGCTCCACATCATATGTCATTGGGTAAATGCAGATGAAAGCAACAATGAGATACTACTGCATACCAATTAGCATGGCCGAAATCCAGAACACTGACACCACCAAATGCTGACAAGGATGTGGAGCAACAGGAACTCTCCTCCATTCTCGGTGGGAATGCAAAATGGTGCAGCCACTTTCGAAGACAAAACTAAACATACACTTACCATGTGATCTAGCAATCTCATTCATTGTTATTTACCCAAAGGAGTTGAAAACTTATGTCCATCCAAAAGCTACACACGGGTGTTGATGGCAGCTTTACTTATAATTTCCCAAACTTAGAAGCAATCAAGATGTCCTTCAGTAGGTGACTGGGTAAAAAAATCTTTGCTACATCCAGACAATAGAATGTTATCCAGAGATAAATGGAAATGAGCTACCAAGCCAGGAAAAGATATTGAGGAATCTTAACTGCATATTAGCAAGTGAAAGAAGCCTGTCTTTAGGTGCCTGGGTGGCTCAGTGGGTTAAGCCTCTGCCTTCGGCTCAGGTCATGATCTCAGGGTCCTGGGATTGAGCCCGCATCAGGCTCTCTGCTTGGCAAGGAGCCTGCTTCCCTCCACCTCTCTCTGCCTGCTTCTCTGCCTATTTCTGATCTCTGCCAAATAAATAAATAAAATCTTTTTTAAAGGAAAGAAAGAAAGAAGCCTGTCTCGAAGTCTGCACACTCTACAATTTCAACTATATGACAATCTGGAAAAGGCCAAACTATGGAGACAGTAAAGAGTCCAATGGTTGCCAGGCTTTTTCGGGAGAGTGCTGGATGAACAGGTGAATCAATGCCCCAGAGCGCACTTGTCCAGAGATGAAATGATTACGCAGAGCCCAATAACTTGGAGCAGAGAGGCCAGAAGGGCTGCACCCAGGCCCAGCAAGAGGAGAAGGCGTGGAGCTGGAGCCCCCAGTCTGGGTGCATTCTCAGTTTTGTTATCATGGGATGTAAAGTATGGGGACTCAAGGAGAGACAAAGAACTCAAGAAAGCCGACACGTGAGCGGCAGCTGGGAACTGTATGGCTGTCAGCACAGATCCCAATGAGGCGTTAACCAGGGGGCCGCAGCGGGTGGGAGGACTGACCTCAGCAGGCCTCTCTCTCTTACCCACCATCATGGTGGTTTTCAGCACCGAATGATGGGGAGTAACGCGCTTTCCCACAGGCATAGAGCTGTTGCCCTTCATGCGGGTTCCTGTTCCTGTGGTCTCTTTTACTCGCTGAGGTCCTGTTCTCCCCCAGAGCACCAGGAATTTTTAGGGCAGTGAAAGTACTCCGTATGATACCATAATGATGGGTACTTGTTACATTTGTCCAAACCCACAGGTTGGACAGAAAGAGTGAACTGCAGTGTAAACTATGAACTTTGGGTAATAACGTATGGATGTAGGTTAATTCAAACAAATGTCTCGCCCGTGTTCGGGATGTTGATCACTGGGGAGCCTGTGCATGGCTAGGGGCAGGAACTTTATGGGAATTCTCTATATCTTCCCCTCAATTTTCCTGTGAACCTAAAACTCTTCCCCCCACCAAAAAAGTCTTAATTTAAAAAAGAGTACTTTTTCACATTTTTTTCTGATGCATTCTTGTCTATATGCAAATCATTTGTTCTTCATAAAGTATTTTCAAAGTGCTTTGAGAACTGACCACCCAGGAATCACAGTGAATTGTGAAAGCAAAGATACATTTCTAGCTCAAACTATTTGTCCATTGTGATCCGGCCCAGGGCAGTGTGGCCATCTCCAGCCGAAACACGATGATCCCTTGACAGGGGACGGAAAAAGAGATGGCAAATTAAGGACTGCAACACGTCAATTCTGCTCACATTTCATTATCCAGGGTGAAGTGAATGAGGCAAATACGACCCTAGGAAATAGAAATCTTACATCTGGGAGTAATAATCTGGCCCCAGGAAGAGGCAGCAAATACTTGTGAATAATAATCATCTACCACAACCACCATCCAGTATTGTCTCTCATTCGCAAATCTCTGGGGTTTTCTTTTCTTTTCTTTTTTTAAATTTTCTTCATTTACTCATCTCTTCCCTATCTGTGTTGAAAATATTCTGTTTTGAGGCTTTTAAGCTTTATTCTCTTTTAGTGGACAATAGTTATCTTTATATAAAAGAGAAGCTCTGAAGTTTTTTTTGGAGGGGGGGGTAGCGCTTAAACCAACACTCAGGACGTGTCCTATTCCCCTTCAGTGAAGATCTGTGTAGGGTAATTATGTGACCAGTTGTGGCTGTTTAGTTGAAGGGGAGGTCACTGGAGGCTTTAGGGAAAGACTTTTCCTTACTGATGAAAGAGAGTTTTGAGAAAAGGTTCTTTCCTACTTAGCTGCTGTTCTGTGAATGACACTGGGAAAGCCAGCTGTGACTTCTGATGTCACACCTCAGAACAAAGACCAACAGACAGAGTAAGGGTAAGAACACGAAAAGCCTGGGTCCCTGACGTTTCTGGACTCCTGTTTAAAAAAAGATTCATGTATTTTAGAGAGAGAAAGACAATGCCAGGGGAGGGACAGAGGGAGAATCTCAAGCAGACTCCCCAAGGATCAGAGCCCAATGTGGCGCTTGATCTCATGACCCGGAGATCATGACCCCAAGATCATGACCTGAGCTGAAACCAAGAGTCGGTTGCCTAACTGACTGGCACTCAGGCAGCCATCTGGGCTGTTGAAATAATCTTGAGACCACTTTGTCTTGCAATGTTAAAAATATATATATATGTTTATGATTTTAAAGACTTTGAGTTGAAAATTCTGGGCTTTTTGTTTATGTTTTTTGCCTTTGCTATGTCTTCCCTAAAGCTGAGATATACTTTCCTGATCCACTGACACTGGGTTTAGCAACAGGGCTTGATCTGACCAGCAGAATGTGGGCGGGTGGCGAGCGCAGGGCTGTGAGCTGAGCCCAAGGTCTCCAGCCCCCCCTGCACCGGCCACCCGCCCCCCTGCGCAGGCCAGGAGAGGAGCACGCGAGGTAGCTGCCAGTCTGGAGTGGGAAGACATATGGAGACACATAGAGAACGTAACAAGAGCCCAGCCGGTCCCCGCTAAGCCCAGCAGAACCTAGCTAGACAACAGACCTGTGAGGAGTAAAAGTCACCTGAAGCCCTAGAATCCCGGACCCGTCTCTTTCCTTTAATGCCATTCAATGCTTTTCTTATTTATTGGAAAGATCAGCACCAAGCATACAAACATAACAGACCAAATATATTCTAAATGCTTTCCCAGTTACTAATTTTATTTTTATATTATTAATATATATTAAATATGTAATATATAATATGTAACAACATACTATAAAATTATTAATATATATTAATATATTGTTAAATTATTAATATATTTATATTAATAGCTTGTTTCAATATAGAATTGTAAGTTTTCAACGGGGTTAAATCCAATACTTGCTTCTTTATGGTAGCTTTCCTGGGAATCATTCTTCGATGACTTTCCCTCCTACTATTTATATAATTATCATCTAAATTTATCCTAACGGTTGAAACATACATTTAAACAATAATATATCCAGGATTTATTTTGGTAAAAGTAGTGAAATAAAGACCTTAATTTGTTCCAAAGAGTTAGTTAGCTTCCTGTCCCAGAAGCTAACTGTTAGTTAGAGAAGTTACCTTCCTGTCCCAGAGGAAATTTCTACTCCCTCTTTTGAAATATCATTTTATGATACAATCTTCCCTTGACTTATGAAGGCAATTTGTACATGAAAAATATATGGCAAATCATCATAAGTGGAATTAATATCACCATTTGTTACAATGGAAAATATTAATATAATCCTGAGTCTCCAAATTGACATGTCTGTCCATTTATTCACCAAATATATATGGAACATTACCATATGTTAGGTATTTTTCTAAAAGGCTATAGGGATACAGCAATAATAAACAAAACAGATTAAAAACCCATCCTCTTGGGGTGCCTGGGTGGCTCAGTGGGTTAAGCCTCTGCCTTCGGCTCAGGTCATGATCCCGGGGTCCTGGGATCGAGCCCCGCATTGGGCTCTCTGCTCAGCAGGAAGCCTGCTTCCTCCTCTCTCTCTCTCTCTCTCTGCCTCTCTGCCTACTTGTGATCTCTGTCTGTCAAATAAAAAAATAAAATCTGTAAAAAAAACAAACAAACAAACAAAAAAGCAAAACCCATCCTCTTGTAAGAAGCCCCAGAAGGTCTTCCATATTCTAGGGGGAAAGCAAAAATGTATAAGGTAGGTCGATGGGGAAAATAAAACAAAGTAGGGAAGAGGAATAAGAAACCAGGGCAGAGAGGGACGGGTAGGATAAGGCATTCTGAGCTACTCTAAGGTTTGCAGTTTTCTTGGAAAGACAGGGGAAGCTGCTGGAGGCTTTTGAGCAGTAATGTAGTTTATTCTACATTTTAAGAGCACCCTTCCCGCTGTTGAGAACAGACTGAAGGGGAGTGAATGCACAGTCAGGGAGGTCAGTTGGAGTTTTTATAATGACAAACAAATGGTAGGAAGAAAAGATGAGGGGTATTTGGGCTCTTTTCCAGGACCATAAACATTTTAGGATTATTTGTTCTAGCTCTGTGAAAAATGTCAATGGTATTTTGATAGGGATTGCACCGAAAGTATAGATTGCTCTGGGTAGCATAGACATTTTAATAATATTTGTTCTTCCTATCCATAAGCATGGAATGTTTTTCCATTTCTTTGTGTCTGCCTCAGTTTCTTTCATAAGTGTTCTTTAGTTTTCTGAGTACAGACCCTTTGCCTCTTTGGTTAGCTTTATTCCTAGGTATCTTATGGTTTTGGCTGAATAGCCAAAGGAGTGTTGAAAAAGAAAACCAAAACTGATAGCATTACAATTTCAAACATCAAGCTCTATTACAAAGCTGTCATCATGGGGTGCCTGGGTGGCTCAGTGGGTTAAAACCTCTGCCTTCGACTCAGGTCATGATCCCGGGGTCCTGGAATCGAGCCCTGCATGGGAGGGGCTCTCCCCTCCCATGGGGGGGGGGTCTCTGCTCAGCAGGGAGCCTGCTTCCTCTCTGCCTGCCTCTCTGCCTACTTGTCATCTCTGTCAAATAAGTAAATAAAATCTTAAAAAAAAAAAAAGCTGTCATCATCAAGACAGTATAGTACTGGCACAAAAACAGACACATAGATCAATGGAACGGAACAGAGAGCCCAGAAATGGACCCTCAGCTCTACAGTCAACTAATATTCCACAAAGCAGGAAAGAATGTCCAATGGAAAAGGGACAGTCTCTTCAACAAATGGTGTTGGGAAAATTGGACAGCCACATGCAGAAGAATGAAACTGGACCATGTCCTTACACCACACACAAAAAAAGACTCAAAATGGATGAAGGACCTCAATGTGAGACAAGAATCCATCAAAATCCTAGAGAAGAACACAGACAGCAACCTCTCTGACCTCAGCTGCAGCAGCTTCTTGCTAGACACATCTCCAAAGACAAGGGAAGCAAAGGCAAAATGAACTATTGGGACTTCATCAAGGTAAGAAGCTTTTGCACAGCAAAGGAAACAGTCAACAAAACCAAAAGACAACCGACAGAATGGGAGAAGATATTTGCAAATGACATATCAGATAAAGGGCTAGTATCCAAAATCTATAAAGAACTCATCAAACTCAACACCCAAAGAACAAAGAATCCAATCAAGAAATGGGCAGAGGACATGAACAGACACTTCTCCAAAGAAGACATCCAGATGGCCAACAGACACATGAAAAAGTGCTCCACATCACTGGGCATCAGGGAAATACAAATCAAAACCATGATGAGATCCCACCTCACACCAGTCAGAATGGCTAAAATTAACAAATTGCCACAGATGCTGGTGAGGATGTGGAGAAAGGGGAACCCTCCTACACTGTTGGTAGGAATGCAAGCGGGTGCAGCCATTCTGGAAAACAGTATGTAGGTTCCTCAAGACATTAAAAATAGAGCTACCCTGCAACCCAGCAATTGCACTACTAGGGATTTACCCCAAAGATACAAACGTAGTGATCTGAAGGGACACATGCACCCAAATGTTTAGAGCATCAATGTCCACAATAGCCAAACTATGGAAAGAACCTAGATGTCCATCAACAGATGAATGGATAAAGCAGTTGTGGTATATATATATATATATATATATATATATATATATACAATGGAACACTATGCAGCCATCAAAAAAATGCAATGACGTGGATGGAACTAGAGGGTATTATGCTAAGTGAAATAAGTCAATCAGAGAAAGACAATTACCATATGATCTCACTCATACATGGAATTTAAGAAACAAAACAGAGGAGCATAGGGGAAGGGATGAAAAAATAAAACAAGATAAAACTAGAGAGGGAGATAAACCGTAAGAGACTCTTAATCATAGGAAACAAACTGAGGGTTGCTGGCGGTGGGGCGGGGGGAGTAGAGGGATAGAGTCACTGGGTGATGGACATAGGAAGAGTATGTGATGTAATGAGCACTGGGTATTGTATAAGATTGATGAATCACAGACCTGTACCTCTGAGACCAATAATACTTTATATGTTAATTCTAGCAAGAAGCTGAATTTAAATAAAAATGTTTAAACAAAAGATGAGGGTTGACTCAGTGCTTTTGATCATAAAAAGTCACTATTCTTTGTTGTGAAGAAAGATTGGGATATATTAATGCACCAATTACTACATAGGTATGAAAAGCACTTACCAGATGGGTTAAAGTCAAATTAGGTTAGGTTAGATATATGCTTACTCTGCATCTTGTCATCATGAATTTGAATTTCTGGCTAGTTTCTTTGCTCAGATGAGCAAGAAGCTCTCCTATCAAATTCAAAGACATTCAGAGTAATTGCCATTAGGACTTTCTCTTTTTTTTTTTTTAAGATTTTATTTATTTATTTGACAGACAGGGATCACAAGTAGGCAGAGAGGCAGGCAGAGAGACAGGGAGGAAGCAGGCTCCCTGCTTAGCAGAGAGCCCTATGCGGGGCTTGATCCCAGCATCAGGTCCCTCAGCCGAAGGCAGAGGCTTAACCCATGGAGCCACCCAGGTGCCCCTGCCATTAGGACTTTCATGGAATATCTTGTCACTAAGAAACGGCATTTGTTGGATATAAGTTAAAGAAAATTGGGTTTGTTCCTAATAGTTTAAATTATCTTTTAAAAAAGTTCTTATCACCCTGCTCTGCCCAACTTACTTGCTGTTTGGTGTTTTAAGTTCCCTCCTGGTATTTTAACCCCAATAATCACACAGTAACATTATTTCATTATAAATGTTTATATAGATTTCCCAGGTGTTTATTATTTTCTTTGCTTATCATTCCTGTTCAGCTTAGTTTTTCCTTCATACTTTTATTCTTTCTTAATTATGTCCTTAGTAGTTTTAGTGAAAGTCTGTTGGCATCCTATCTCTTGTAAGATTTGTGAAAGTATTTCTATTCCTCTGTCATTCTTGAACACCACAGTGAGCAGTAGGTTTCATCTATATTTGGCTGATAGTTATTTTTTCTCAGCTCTTTAAAAATGTTTTTCAACTTTATCTGGTTGTTCTTATGGCTTTTGAAAAACCTACCACGAGTCACTTCTATATGTTATTTTAAAATCTCTTTTAATCTATTTTCCCACTATGATGGGTCTATATATAAACCTAGTTTTATTTATCTTGCTTTGGGCTCATTTTATAGCTTGATTTGGGGGGCTTGGGCCTTTCTCAATTCCAGAATATTCTTATGCTTCATCTCTTCAAAGACTGCCCATTCTATTATCTTCTCATAAACAGATGTTGAAACTTCCAGGTCTTTCCTTCATAACATCAGTTCTTTCACAATTTTTCACTTTTAAAATCTTTTCATCCTGTCTTCAGCATCACTTTAAAAAAAATTTTATTAACATATAATGTATTATTAGCCCCAGGGGTACAGGTCTGTGAATCATCAGGCTTACACACTTCACAGCACTCACCATAGCACATACCCTCCCCAATGTCCATAACCCCACCACCCTCCTCCGACCCCCCCTCCCCACCCCGACCCCTCAGTCTGTTTTGTGAGATTAAGTCTCTCTTATGGTTTGTCTCCCTCCTGATCCCATCTTGTTTCATTTATTCTTTTCCTACCCCCCCAACCCCCCATGTTGCCTCTCAACTTCCTCATATCAGGGAGATCATATGATAATTGTCTTTCTCTGATTGACTTATTTCGCTAAGCATAATACGCTCTAGTTCCATCCAAGTCGTTGCAAATGGTAAGATTTCATTTCTTTTGATGGCTGCATAGTATTCCATTGTATATATATACCACAGCTTCTTTATCCATTCATCTGTTGATGGACATCTAGGTTCTTTCCATAACTTGGCTATTGTGGACATTGCTGCTATAAACATTCGGGTATACGTGCCCCTTTGGATCACTACGTTTGTATCTTTAGGATAAATACCCAGTAGTGCAATTGCTGGGTCATAAGGTAGCTCTATTTTCAATTTTTTGAGGAACCTCCATGCTGTTTTCCAGAGTGGTTGCACCAGCTTGCATTCCCACCAACCGTGTAGGAGGGTTCCCTTTTCTCCGCATCCTCGCCAGCATCTGTCATTTCCTGACTTGTTCATTTTAGCCATTCTGACTGGTGTGAGGTGGTATCTCGTTGTGGTTTTGATTTGTATTTCCCTGATGCCCAGTGATGTGGAGCACTTTTTCATGTGTCTGTTGGCCATCTGGATGTCTTCTTTGCAGAAATGTCTGTTCATGTCCTCTGCCCATTTCTTGATTGGGTTCTTTGTTCATTAGGTGTTGAGTTTGATCAGTTCTTTATAGATTTTGGATACTAGCCCCTTATCAGATATGTCGTTTGCAAATATCTTCTCCCCTTCTGTCAGTTGTCTTTTGGTTTTGTTGACTGTTTCCTCTGCTGTGCAGAAGCTTTTGATCTTGATGAAGCGCCAATAGTTCATTTTTGCCCTTGCTGCCCTTGCCTTTGGTGATGTTTCCAGGAAGTAGTTGCTGCGGCTGAGGTCGAAGAGGTTGCTGCCTGTGTTCAGCATCACTTCTGTCAGATTTATATTCTATTAACTAATTATTTTGTACCTTGACCTTTGGAAAGATATCAAAGAATATTTATAACATGCATACAAGGCATTAGAACAAAAACCCCCTGTAAGTTGAACACTAGTGTCCTCACCATGTGTGTTAAGAACGAACTACCACCAGAGTGCCCTCCCAAAGTCACGCCCTCTGTCCTCCCCTGACCTGATGCAGGGGACCTCTATCTGGAGTTCTGTTTTCACATTCTGTGGTGTTCTCCTTCTTCATATTTGTACCACATCGTATCTCTCACTTGTGCTGTTTAAGTTTTCAGACTTTCAAAACTCTTCATGAAGCGTCTTCTGATATGGATTGAGCAAGACTTCAGTATTGCCGGGCAAGGTTGCTTTCTCCTTCGATATTGTACCGCTGAATTAAACCCATGTTGACATAATTACAGGTCACCTGTTTTTAAAGCAAACTTTATTGAGGTACAGTGTACATACAATGAAATGCACCCATCTTAATCACATAATTTGATGAGCTTTGACAAATACATATATATTCCTTCAACCCCCCAATTCTCAGTGGTGACCCACCATTGCTACTGTATCTCGTTGTTGAATAGGTACGTTTTACTCTGTGAAGGGACGTCTGGGCTCTCGTAAGCACTGGTGTCCTGAGTGCCGGAGGCCCGGCTCCTGCAGCTGCCAGACACATAGCCAACAGGGGACCATCTTCAACTTCACTGGGTCATAGCTTACAACAAAGTCCCACGGCTTTGCATTTCACATTCATATCTTTAACATATTTAGAATTCGGGGATCCAATTTCATTTTCTCCCAAACGGATGATCAATTTTTTCTTTTCTCTGTTGAGCAGGAATGGCCTTGTCACATCACGTTTCCACAGCTCAATGGGACTGCTTCTGGGATCCCTCTTCTCCCCGGTGGTTACTTTGTCTCTCTCAGTTCTCACACCACCCTGTCCTACACATTATGGCTTCGTGATAAGTTTCAGTGTTTGAGGTAAGCAAGTTTTCTCATCTTTTTTTTTTAATGTTCCTGGCAAGTCTGACCCTCTGCATGTGTAAGTGTGTGTATATATGTGTATAGATAATTGTTCTTAGGCATGAAAGCTCTATCGGTAAATTCAGTAGGACTGGAAACTGGCACCCTTACAATACTGAGCCTCTCAAACTTGTCCCTCTTCTTTCATCGTGACAGCCGTGCCCCAACCACACCACGACCACCAATCTAGCCCGTGACAGGACACAGCTTTCTTGCCTCTAGCATTCCGGGTCACTGGCCAGGCTGCGGGCAGAGAAATCCTGCTAAAACGTAACTCCAGTCACCTTCCATTTATCATCCATTTAGTGCTTCCCCGGGTCTTCAGGATGAAGGCTACACTCCTTACCTGGGTCTGTCCTCGTGAAGCATCTCCGGCCACGTTTCCCACCTACAGTGCCCCACGTTCCTTCATACTTCGGTCACTCTGAGTTCACTTTTGGTTCCTTACGTTAACTATGAGAGAAGATTTTTCAGATTGGAAAATGGCAATTTGGAAAATTTGCCCTCCTAAAGATGCAAAGGAGATTTCAGTCAAAAATGGTGTTTACTAAGGTAAAGCACATTATAATCATCATCACACTCTTAAAAGTCATACAGTCCGGGGTGCTGGATGGCTCAGTGGGTTGAGCCTCTGCCTTCGGCTTGGGTTGTGATCTCAGGGTCCTGGAATCGAGCCCCGCATCGGGCTCTCGCTCACTGGGGAGCCTGTTTCCCCGTCTCTCTCTGCCTGCCTCTCTGCTTGTGATCTCTGTCTGTGTCAAATAAATTTTAAAAATCTTAAAAAAAAAAAAAAGTCATACAGTCCATAATGGCCTGAGGCTCTTTCCCTTTTATATTTTTTAATGAACCCAAGGCTTAATTAACTAAAACCATAATTGTATCAATCAATAATAACCAACAATAATATAAACTGATAGTAAATTCAACTTAAGTATATCAGAATACAAAGCACATAGTATGTTCTTTGAACCAGCAAATAGGTGCTTGCTTCGGCAGCACATATACTAAAATTGGAATGAAAAAGCAAATGGGTTTTTATTTCATTATAGTAATTTCTAATGTAGGGGCGTCTGGGTGGCTCAGTCGGTTGAGCGTCTGACTCTTGGTTCTGGCTCAGGTCATGACCTCAGGGTCGTGAGATTGAGCCCCACATCAGGCTCTGCGCTTGGCTGACTGATTAAGACTCTCCCTCCCCTCCCTGCCCTGCCCCTATGCTCGCTCTCTCTCAAGTAAATAAAACAAAAAACAAAGGTCTTATTTGTAATACGGCCTATAATTAAAAATATGTATTATCTAACTCTACAGTTTTTGAACGTTCAGCATGCTCTGTCTTGGTAAACACCAGAAGAGACATCCTGCAAGCTATTACTCGGGAGAGCGCTGCGGGCAGGAAGTTGAGCTGTCACTGCACGTCAGTCTTCTAACCTGCTTTCCCCAAACTCAGCCCCGCTCATGACAACAAAGCCCTCGAAGAGGCCGGGGTTCGGCTGAAGGTGTCAGTGTGAACCCACACGCCACACACACACAACGTGTAAATCCCTAACATGCGGATTAAACCCTGGAATTCTAGCTTTCTTATGGGGGACCTGTGAGACTTTCTCAGGACGTTTGTGGGGCCTTTGCCCACAAACATGTGTCTAGGAAGATGATTTACCTTCAGCTTCACATCCTTCACGTCCCAGCAGCTATAAACGTCAGCAGCCTTTGCAGGCGAGCTCTCCTGGCTGGAGGACCATCTTCCCGGCTGGAACACTCGCTGAGGACTCAGACTTACACTCCTGATGTCACCTGACCCCTTTGTCCAGAACTGTGGGACCGCGGGCCGATCTCCTGCAGGTCGAAACACCTCTCTCCAGCTGTCTGCCTGCTCGCGTGGTCACAGAGCCGGTGAGCACATCCCCTGCCTAGACCAGCACCCAGTCTGGAAGTGAAATGCAAGTGCCCTCTTCCTGAAGGCGTCACTTACAAGTGGCTTCTGACACTGGGAGGCGTGTCTGTGTGCTGTGCTTGCGTGAGGGGCAGGAGGCTTCTGGGTCTCAGCAGGCCAACCCTTCTTTGGAACAGGGGCTACTTGGTATCTCCTTGACCCATCTCTGGTCTCTCTGTCATTGCCATCCTTTGAGTAAAAGGAAAAGTTCAACACGACATCCTGCTACACATAAGTAACTATAAATGCAATTTTAAAACAACACGTCCGTCCCACTAAATGGGACAAACACAAGAGTCACACGTGCGCAGGGAATATGCACACACCGCGTGTCTATGGACCCGGGAACTCACTGCCAAACCAGCAGAGACCAGGCAGAAAAACATCTTACATCTGACTTACAGCATCACTAGTCATCAAATTCACGTTTTCTTGTAAACTATAGCTCAATGAAGACGTTGAAGAAAAAAATGTACAGTAAGACAACCAGACACGCGGAGGAGAAATGGAGGAAAGACCAACATTCCTAAAAAACAAAAGGTAGAGAGAAAGCAATTCTGCTTCCTGGTACTGAGTCATTTGCAGGAAAAATAGGCAGTATCTAATGCAAATACCTGAGAAGGCCAAAACTCACCAAATATTTGGTCCAGATGATTCTAATTCTGTTCCCAGATATCCAATATACTTTGTATTTCTTAGAGAAAAAATAAGGGAGTTTAGTTCTCTCTTAAAATGTACTCTTTAAGTCCCTCAGTTTATTATCCCCCACACACTTTAGGCATTTATAAAAATAAGTATAAGGTCACCATACATACGTTGCTTTTTAAAATTGAAAATTGGATGCACAACACTTCAATCAACAAATGGTAAAATGTGAAAAATATACGTCCCTTAGTTCCAAACTATCATCACGTAGGAGACAGGACACAAAATACGTGGGTGGACAAAATTAAACCATTGTCATGGACATCTGTCGCCATCACCTTATTTTTGAAAAGCTATAAGATTTTATTAAACACACTCAATAAAACATAATCCTACTAAAGCTGAATGTGGAAAACATTTCCTCCACTTTCTAAGATGTTTGGGATCCATTCCAATGAAACCTCTGAATCACTAAGGTAGTAGTGACATTCTGCATTACTAAATATCCTTCCTTTCTTCAACCTTCACTGTTACATTTCTTTGAAAAGAAGCACTTACTGTTATGTTGCTTCCCCACCCAGGGAAAGACTCACTTTCTCCAAGGGTCTTGGCATGTTTTACCCTAAAGAACACGCCTGGTGGGGCGCCTGGGTGGCTCAGTGGGTTAAAGCCTCCGCCTTTGGCTCAGGTCATGATCTCAGGGTCCTGGGATTGAGCCCCACATCAGGTTCTCCACTCAGCGGGGAGTCTGCTTCCCTTCCTCTCTGCCTGCCGCTCTGCCTACTTGTGATTTCTGTCAAATAAATACATAAAATCTTCAAAAAGAAAGAAAAAAGAACATGCCCTGTGCTAACAGTCTGTTTTCAGGAATTCTGAGCGAGTGCAGGTGTGTGGCATATCCTGAACCATCTCCACGCAGTAGAGGTTATTACATCGACCTGAGGGCTGAAGCACCTGGCTTTGTCCCACAAAACCTTAAGCAATTGGCTTAAGCCAAGTCTAGAGATCCGTACCTGACCTCAGCTCCTCACTGTGGCCCGCTCCCCGACTGTGACAAAAGCGGAACTAACCAATGTGAGTCCAAAGCCATGACACCATGACAAGGGAAGCGCTTCCCCACCTCGGCCACAGACACTGTGTAAGCGCACACCTACGGAGGAGCCTCCGCGCCAGCTTCCCCCAGGACCCGCTGCACAAACCCGCCCCCCGCCCTGACCCTGGCACGCCGAGTCTGATTCCAGCCCCGAGTTCCCTTCCCGTCAGTAGGCTGAGATGCCGTCTCAAAGAAATCACTGCCATCCTGAAGCCGTCCTACAATCTGAATATCCTGAGGAAGCACAACAATGACAAAGCGTACAAAAGATGGGACCAAATTTTTTAATATTAGAAGCAAGAGATTTAGAGTCACACTTTAATAAATATAAGAAAGAATAAAAAAATTATAAAAACTGTACATTTAACTGAAAGTGTACATATAGACAATTTATACAGAGAACTGCTATTTCAATCGTAGCTTTTCCTGTTCCGTGATGTGTAAGTGCGTACTCTGCCTGGACACCTTCAAGTTCCTAATGGGATAAGTGAGCTTGCTTCTTGCTTGTTAACTTGTCGAGCCTCGGCTGGATTGATGACAACGCTACTCTCAGGGGATAATGGATATTTAAGCTGTTTCTGTGTTTTGTTTTAATAACACTTAGAGTAGAGAACCCGGTCTCGCAGAGGGATGTTGAGGGGAACGGAAGGAGGGATTTTAAAGCAGCCTCGGCAAGTTCAGGATACTCATTTTTAACTTTTATCCAAAATGAAGCAAGTGATGCTGTGTTTTCAAAATTCGTTTTCAATCCTTCATCAGTAGCCAGCTTCAACAAGTTATCCTGTAGGGTTACGGTTAAGTTTAAATTATCTTTTGGTGAAAGAAATGGATTTTGGATCCACGCGTTTCCCACACGCGGATCTTCTTTTGAAGGAAAATACAATTCTAAACAATCCAACAGATTTGTAAGATGTTCGCTGGTAACTTTCCGCAGATGGGCAACATCAAGGTCATTACCCACTTCCTGGATTACTGTTGTTAAATTATGGAACATGTCATAACAATCTGTAGAAACTCTGTTTTTCCAAGTTTCTAACTTCTGTTTTTGTCCTTCAATCTTATCGGCCATTGAAAAACATGTTGCATTCTTCCCTTGCATGGAAACGTTAAGATCATTAAAAATACTGAAGATATCAGATAAATAAGCAAGTCTGGCTGTCCAATTCACATCTCTGAAAAGCTGGGACCAAACTGGCTTCTTGCTTTGCAGAAACACTGAGAGTTCGTTTCGTATTTCAAACATTCTCGACAGAACCTTTCCCCGAGACAACCACCGCATCTCGGCGTGCAGCAACAGCTGCTTGTGGTCAGCTTCCATATTGTCACACAACAAAGAGAACAGTCTGGAATTTAATGCGTTAGACTTGACATAATTCACGATTTTTACCGTGTCAGTGAGCACACTGTTTAGCTCCGCTGACACCTTTCTCATGGCCAGACTTTCTCGATGAATGAAGCAATGTGTTATTCTGCATTCTGGGGCCAGCTCCTTGATCTGGGTCACCACTTCGGAACGCATTCCTGTCATGGAGGCTGCGCCGTCAGAACATACTCCCACACAAAACCTGAATTCCAGACCACACTTGTTGACAACGTAATTCTTCACAGCTTCATACAGTTCCGCGCTAGTCGTGTCTGTCGGTAAAGAGGCTGAAAAGAAGAATTCTTCCTTTATATCATCATCGTGTTCGAACCGCACATACACCAGAAGAATGACCATGTTAGCAATGTCTCTGCATTCATCAAGCTGCAATGAAAAGTACTTGGCTTCTTTTATTTGCTCTACAAGTTGGTCCTCCATGTCGCTCGCCAGCTCCTGAATGCGCCGGGCTATGGTGTCGTTGGAAAGCGGCACCTGGGCCACCTTCTTCGCTGCGGACTCACCCAGCATCTCCAGGCAGACTTCTCTGATGCAGTCTTTCACGAGCGTCTCTGCGATTGTGTACGGCGTTTTAGACTTGGCGACCGGGAGCGCCACCTTGTAGGACGCCCGCAGAGCACTGATGTTTACGTGAGAAACATTCAGCACCGGCTTTGGCTGGCTTTTTAATTCACTACTCTTTCTCTCAAAGAATTCTTTTGGTTGTGAACTTATCTCTTTATGTTTTGAATACAAATGCCGCTTCAGCTTTGATGGTTTCATTGCTTCATTGGCCAGGATATCTCCACAAATAATACACTGCGGCTTCAGCACCTCACCATCAATTACGGCTACAAACCCGAACTCGATATACGAGGGGTCATACTTCCGGGTAAAACTTGTGTGAACTCTTCTGGTTTTCCCCTGCTCTGGGCGACTTCCACTGTTACCATTTCTCTTACTACTGCTGCTATATTCAGAAAAGGTATGTTTTTTCTTGACAAAAAAGTCTAGTGAGGCTTGTTTCGCCATCTGCAAATTAGGATTAAAAATAAATAATACAAATTTTACTTTCCTCCTTTTTCTGGTAACAAACTACAAATTAAAAACTAGGCTTGATTAAAAACTTAAAAATGGTTTTAAAATTAAGTTACAAGGGTAAATAAAGGTTTACATGTTTCCAAGTTACAGCAGACAGACTAGCCATCAGACATCACATGCTGTCACTGTGCCTCACCTTGTGCATCTCCCAGCATGAGCACTGGCCCCAAGAGGTCAGTGACCCCCAAACCCACCCGTGTTCTATTCAAAATCACGAGTTCAGGAATCACAAGCCTGGGTGCTACAGCAACGTCAAATTGTTCTCACTCCTCCTTAATGTACTCACCGCTCTGTGAGCTAGTAGAAACCAGCGCTGGTCTGAAGATCACACTCCAGGCACCACTGGCCCAAATCACGGGTAGCCTTCATATTTCGAAACTCTAAACTCCACACACAGTAACTCTACTTTATAAAACCTACTGATTTAAAACACATCTCTTTGGCCTTATCTCATACTCTCCATTTAAATCTGTAAACAGCTTTTCTCAACACAAATATCTCACAATCTCATATCTCACATGAGATACCTCACAATCAAACTGATCATCCCTCCCCTTCCTAAATACTTCTTCACTTTCCCTGAGAAGCCCTTTCTTAGCTTACCTCCCCACCCAAACTCACATTCAGTTAAAACAAAGTAAAGTCCAGCTTTTCCCACATTCATCCTCCTGGAGAAACCTACCCTTAGCTTTCCCACCTGCCCCCCGGAAATGCCGGACACCAGAAAGGAGTGGAAGAGATACTGCCATAACCCCAGACAACAAACCAAGCAGCATTCAAGGTCTTAACTTCCAACCTGTAAAAAGGCGTTGGGGGGGGGGGGCATTAACAGTAATGGGGCTTTTTTCTCTCTGGAGAAAACAAAACCCGAGTTGGCCACACGGTGCTTCAGCATCTCTAGCACGCCAAAACATCCTTGCCTGGGAGCACAGGGGCGTGTAGCAAAGCTCCTTCCCTGCCCTGATCTGCACAGATGCTCCGACTCTTACCCAATCTCCTACGTCGTCTGAGGGAAATGGTGTCTCTGACGGCTTCGGCATTTTGAAAGGCTGACCGGTCAAACTTCTTTGGGTCTCGTCATGCTTCCTTTTCATTGTTGTGGTCTCATAGCAGAGACTGCACGTTATTCTGTGATGACAGCCCTCGGGGTCCGGCTGGCGGGGCGCTCCGCAGACCCCACGGACGTTTCCATCACATGATATGCAACTACGAGCACCTGAGCATTCTTTCTCACACACTACACAGGATACGAATCTTAGTCTGTTTTCAGGAGGCTTCTTCACGGCCCCGGTGGGAGGAGTAGAAAGGCGCTCTTCAAGGTCACTGCTGTCCGTGCCAGTCTCCATGTTGTCTTCATACTGTGCTCCTGCTGCACTTCGTTCTGACCCATTTTCTGGACTCAGGCTAGCGGTAAGGTCTTCGGGTAACCCGGAATGACACAGGCCTAGTTTAGCTTCGGAGCCCCAGGTGCCTTCATGTGGAGTCTGCTGCAGGCCTCGGTGATAGGGCTGATTCTGGGTCATCTGAATGAACCACAAAAATTCAGCCCAGTGTGATGACTGGTGAGTCTGCATCCAGGAGATAATCCTAGTTTGGATATCCTCATTAGTTTGATTCACAGAACTTTGGTTTTGACAGGGTAGAGGCTTCCCATGGACAATTTTTAATTCTGGCCAAATATTACTGAGTTCACTGACAACCTGGCTTGAAAATTCCCTCCCATTGTCAGACTGTAGGACACTGGGTGCTCCAATAATTGTAAAAATATCTAAAAGGGCATGTGCAACTTCCTTAGGCTTTTTAGATTTTAGTGACCGCAAGAAACTCAACTTTGTACGAAGGTCTTGATAACGCATAATAAATTTATACTCCCCATCAGGATTCAATTGCATGTCTATAAGGTCCACTTGGCATCTTGAATCCACTTCCTTCATTGGCTTTGATGTTAGAACTTTCTTGAGTTTTGCATTTTTCTGTCGGCATGCTCTGCAGAGTGTCAGGTATAGCATTATAACTTCCTTTGTGATGTTCCTGTATTTTGCTTGTAACTCTTTCTCCATGCGGGTACGCCCACCATGTCCAATGCTGAGGTGGGTATCATGCAGAATGTCAAATAACTCCTCGCTATGTAAGTAATACCGCACTTTGTCTGTTTCCCCATTTGTAGCCTCAATCAGCTTCTCATTTCCTTGTACGAGGATCACATCAAATCTCGCTAAGCGACGATAGTCTACAGATTCCTTTCTTGCCTTCGCTTTTGCCTCTTTCACTTCCCTTATTAACTGACAGTACTTTGCTTTAGAAAATATCTTGGTATTATTACTTTTGTTTTCCAGTAACACTGCTAAGCTTCTGAAGAACTTCTCTCTCATGTTTTCTGGTTCAATTTCTGGTTCATTAGTGTCTAAACTACTGGAGTTATCATCACCCATGCTTTGAGACATCATGGAAAGCCACAAGAGTGACCCTACAGTATAAAGAAAAAACCAATTAGAATATTTGGGAATATAATTTGGAATATATATATTGCCCAGGTAGCCACTAGAGTTTGGGGGAGAAAGAGAGGCTACGAGCACACAAGTTGGGGGAATACGGTTTTGGTTAGAGAGTCCAGCCTTGGAGGAACAGAAGGTAAATGAAGAACCCCAGCCAGGAACAAAAAGTTGTGACAGAGTAAAGAGCAGAAAGCAAGGAAGTGATTTTCCAGAGCAGTACCTGGGATTAGGCTTGACGTAAAGCACTGTTTAATTAGAACAAGAAGTAAATTGATGTTATTTATGCACTAACTACAAAAAAAATTTTTTTTTTTTTTTGCTAGAAAAGCCTCAGCAATACAGCAATGGATTTTTTTTAAAGATTTATTTATTTATTTGAATGAGAGAAAAAGAGAGAGAGAGATCCTGGGGAGGGGCAGAGAGAGCAGCAGACTCCCCGCTGAGGAGGGCGCCTAATCATCGACTTTCCAGACTCGATTACCCTCACCATTATCCTGCAGTGACTGGTGCGGCTCTGGAGAGTCACATTCCATTCTGTCTTCCACACGCTGGAGCTGGGCCCCGAGGGACTCCTTTTCGGTCTCCATAGGAGTCATTTCCTCCACAGGAATTTCTGGCCCACCTGTGCTCTGTGGGACCTGAGAACAAACAGGTACATCTGGAAATTAATATATGTGATCATTGCACAAACCTGAGAACATCCTACTGAAATAGAGCGTAAGAAGAAAAAAAGTCTTCACTGGGAACAAGAGAGGAAAATGCTGGAACTGACAGAGCCAGGGCCTTACAACAGCAACCGACCCCACCGGACAGAAGTTGATACTCATCCCCGTGGCTTCTGTGGGGAACAACAACAGAAACACATGAAAGGAATCCTCCCTAAATTGTGATAATTAAAAGAAAACTGTAAATGGATTTCAGTGTGTGCAATTAAAAATAAATATCTGGGGTGAGGTCATGCAACTTACCTAAGAGTTACTAATGAGCTATTCAACCCAAAAAGGAATCTGCCAGTTGTTTTAGAATAAATGTGGAAAACACTACCCCAGTGTATGGATGGGGAAAGAAGCCCATCTCTTTGGATCACTGGATTGGGTGAAAGAGAAAACATCATCTTCTCCTTACACTCATCATCTCATATATGGTTTATAATTAAATTTCCCTGTCCCCAAAATATGTTTTATGTTTTTTTAAACTCTGTGAAATAATATTTATATATTGTTTTTGGCTATTGTATCTTTTGGTTCTTTTCATCTAAAATAGTTTCCTGCCTTTTTATGACATTCAATTTTTGAAAAGTCAGAGCCAGTTATGTGAGAGTCTCCACACTCGGGATCCGTCTTACTCTTCCTTCGCACGTGGACTCGGGCGAGTGATTTCTGGAAGGACGCTGGGTAAGTGCTGCGTGCGGCTGCGGCATGCCACGGGGCGCACACTAGCAGGTGACTGCAGTATGGGTAATGCTGACCTTGGTCACTGAGCTCAGGCAGTGGCCTCCAGCTCTACCTATTCACTTTTCCCACGGTAATTAGTAAGTCAGCTGCGGGGTCATAGTGTAGAACTACATAAATAGCCTATTCCCCAGCGGTTTTAGCATTCACTGATAATTCTGGTCAATTTTTATACTGGGGGTTGCAAAATGGTGACTGCCTGCCTTTACAATTCCTTGTACATGCACTAGCTAGCAATCTTCTATAAAGAGCAGTCTGTCTCTCTCTCTTTCTCAGGGAGGGAGAGAGAGCAGGCGTGCGCACTGCATGTGGCAGGGGAGAAGGAGGGAGAGAGAACCTTCGGCAGGCTCCGTGCTCAGCACAGAGCCTGAGGGGGCTTCGTCTCACGACCCTAAGGCCAGTCACGACCTGAGCCAAAAGCACGAGTCGGACGCTTACCCGACAGAGCCACCGAGGCGCCCCGTCTCTCATCTTAAACATCAGTGCAGACTTACTTTGTACCCCACGGCATCCTCACTCGCCTCGACCTCAGACCTTCAACTGCCTCCCCCTCAGCTCCCCGCGTCCCATTCATCAGGGTCCTGCATCCCTGGCACGTGACGCCACTCCTGTTTTCAGCACATCTGTGCTTTCCAGAACAACACTGCGTTTCCCCGGCCCTGGATCTAGTTTCAACTGTCTCCCCAAGGAGGCTCCATGCATTTCCGAGCGACAGGCTGGAACAGGCTGAGCACACCGCCGCTCTCCGTACTCCAGTCCACACGTCCTTCTCCCACAGTGGCACAAACACCACCCAGTTCAACCCACTGCCTGCATCGCTCACTGCTGGGACCGACAACAAGCGCAGAAGTTTCAGAATTACAGCGCTTTGTGTTGGAGAAGACTCCCAGCAACAGCCCTACAAAACCGCTCTGGGGCTTTCTGTGCCCACACACAGTACTGCACTAAGAGCAGATAGTCCGAGCGCGGTGCTCAAGTCCCGAGTTACTGTTTCGCTGTTAGCTTTTCTTCTTTAAGATTTTTATTTATTTATTTATTCAACAGACGGAGATGACGAGCAGGCAGAGAGGCAGGCAGAGAGAGAGGAGGAAGCAGGCCCCCCGCCGAGCAGAGAGCCCCACGTGGCCGATCCCAGGACCCCGAATCATGACCCGAGCCGAAGGCAGAGGCCCAACCCACCGAGCCACCCAGGCGCCCCTTGCTGTTAGTTATTAATTTCATACACAGTTGAGTGTATCTGTTTCTGTGTTTGTTTAATCATTTTGAATGTAACATTGCTTTTTAAATATGGAAAAAATCAAAATATATATTCAGAGCAGTCTTGCTCCTATTCTACTCCACCCCCACTCCCATAAGAAGCCATTTTTGGGGATACCTGGGGGGCTCAGTCAGTTAAGCCTCTGCCTTCAGCTCAGGTCATGATCCCAGGATCCTGGGATCGAGTCCCACATAGGCTCCCTGCCCAGCGCACAGCCCGCTTCTCCCTCTGCCTGCTGTTTGCCCTGTTGTGCGTGTGCGCTCGCTCGCTCTCTCTCACAAATAAATAAAAGTCTTTAAAAAAAATAAAGCAGAGCAAGAAGGAAAGTTACAAAAAAAAAAAAAAAAAGCAAGTCATCATCTCCCTAAGCTGAGAAACTCTCGTTTGTATTTACCCGATGCACCTCACAGTGACAAGAGCACGAAACGCGGGCTGCACTCCCCGCCGCTCCGCCGCTCAGGGTGGCTCCTTCCAGCCGCGCGCGTTCTGCCAAGCCTGCCTTCTTGCACAACAGCCTTGCGGAAGCCCCAGTGCGATCAACCCAAGCGTCCACAGCTGCCAAATGTTCTTGAGGCCAAAACAAAGACCACACCCGCACTACCAGTACAGAACCCGGCGTGGAGGCCTCACCAATCCCCGCCCCGCCGTACACATGGCGTGCTACCCATGCTGGGCATCTCACCTGCAAAACCCAAGGAAAATCTAGCTCCTCCTTTGGGGGAGCATTTACAAACTTGGTTAATTCTGGACGTTTCCCTCACCAGGTATTCCCGTTACAGAAAGAATCCCTCAATCACATGACCCATGAAACTAAAAATGTGCATTTAGTCAAATACCCTAGACCATCAAGCAGGAGACATCAAAATGGGATAAAAATCTCTTAATTAATGCAATTTTTAAAGATTTATTTCAGAGAAAGAGAGCGCACGTATGATTGGGGGTAGGGGCAGAGGGAGAGGGAATCTCAAACAGACTGCAGGCTGCGCTCGGGGCCCACATGGGGCTCGATCTCACCACCCGGAGGTCAAGAGTCGGCTGCTCAGCCACCTCGTAATTAGTACAGTTTTTACTGGAGTATTATAGGCTTAGCAAAACACAGAGCTCGTAAGCGTAGAGCTCGATGATCTACCACAAAGTAAACCACCCAGAACATGATTAGCCTCTCAGAAGACTGTCTGTCCCATACCCTCTCCCCCAAAAGTTAAGTCCTACTCTGACATGGATCACCACAGAGTCATTTTGCTTTTTGCACTTTATATAAACAAAATCATACAACATGCATTTATTTTTGTTGGCTTCTTTGTTCGACATCATGTTTGTGAAACGCATCCACACCGTCGAACGTTTATTTTCACTGTTGTACAGTATCCGACGGTATAAACACACTAACTACGCTCCCCGGCCTGTTTCTAGTAGTCATTTCAGTTGTTCGGAGTCTCCGGCAATTATAATAATGTTGCTACGAGCATTATTTTACATGTCTTCGAAAGTGTCTCTTGTAGACACATACCTGGGAGTAGGTTTGTTAGATCAGAGCATGGTTAGACACGGTAGGTAATTCCAAAGTGGTCAAAACAACTTATCCTGGGGCGCCTGAGTGGCTCAGTGGTTAAGCCTCTGCCTTAGGCTCAGGTCATGGTCTCAGGGTCCTGGGATCCAGCCCCGCATCGAGCTCTCTGCTCAGCGAGGAGCCTGCTTCTCCATCTCTCTCTCTGCCTACTTGTGATCTCTGTCTGTCAAGCAAATAAATAAAAAATCTTTAAAAAAAAAAAACTTATCCTATCAGGACATATTCCTGGTAAGATTCGGAAAGTGGCTCAACGTCCTTACCGAAATTTGGTCATGTCAGTATTGGGGTACGTGTCCTTTGCTTACTGATCTGCAGTACATTATACACTCAGATATGAGAGTTCTACATGCAGTCTGTCTGGATCTGGCAGAGGGAAAACATAAGTCCGGGAGATCTCACTGTTTGTAAGTGATGCTTTCACGGACGTCTGACCTTGTGCTGAGATTTTCAATGCTACAGTGTAAATATACATATAACATTTTTATATAACATTATATTCACTTTACTAGGTATTAGTGGCATCTCATCATTTCCTATGCTAAATGCTGTTACAATTTTTAAAAATAGAAAAGCAAAGAAAAAGAGTCCATACCAACATTCAGACATCAGCCAGTGAGATGTTATGCTTAAAATGTACAGATAGGGACGCCTGGGTGGCTCAGTGGCTTAAAGCCTCTGCCTTCAGCTCGGGTCATGATCCCAGGATCCTGAGATGGAGCCCCGCATCAGGCTCTCTGCTCAGCAGGGAGCCTGCTTCCTCCTCTCTCTCTGCCTGCCTCTCTGCCTACTTGTGATCTCTGTCTGTCAATTAAATAAATAAAATCTTTAAAAAAAATGTACAGATAACAACTTTATATTCATCAGCAATCTCCATGAATAGAAAAACTTTTGTTTCTAATATTGTCACCCTAGTCTCTCAAAATTTATCAACTGAAAAAAGAAGTTTCTGAGATGGTTCCAGATGCCACATTTATGTTTAAAACAGAAGTGGGGGGGGCGCCTGGGGGGCTCAGTGGGTTAAAGCCTCTGCCTTCGGCTCGGGTCATGATCTCAGGGTCCTGGGATCAAGCCCGGCATCGGGCTTTCTGCTCAGCGTGGGGCCTGCTTCCCCCCATCTCTCTGCCTGCCTCTCTGCCTACTTGTGATCTCTCTGTCAAAAAAATAAATAAAATCTTTTTTTAAAAAAAGTGGGAAAATACAGAACTGAACACATCTACCCCATTTTATAAGAAAAGTAAAAGACTTCCCAGAAACTCCCAGAAAACATGCCTATCCCCCCCGCCCCCCATCCCCGCCAGAGCTAAGCAGCACAGCCAACTCGAGTACAAGGAAACCCGGAAAAGCATTTAGGAAGGGACACTGCTGCCATGCGGAATCACCGTGTCTTAAGGAGGGCAGAGGGGAGGACAGACACGGGTTATGTATGTACATGTATATCAGAAGATATACAGAAACAGTCCTGGCTCATCACCGTGTTTTCATGTCTTGGGCACTGACTGACAAGCAGATACCCAGTCTGTGCTGCTTAAACATTTTCCTTCGTTCATAAAGCACAGCTACTATGGCTCCAAATCACAGCTTGCACAGAAGTGCGAAGCCGGTGCGATCTGCATTGTCCTTGGCCCATTGTCCTTGGCCCGCTGCCACGCCTGCTCCATGGCCGGAAGCAGAAAGTGACAGAGCCGGGAACCACTTCTTCCACACCTCCCTTCTGTGTCCCAGCCACCAAGCAGCAGCCCCCACGGGACGAGAACTCCGAGAACTTCCGGACCGGACCACCGCAGCTCCCCGTACCTTCACTGCCCACTCATCAGACTGAGCTGCTTCTGCCAGAGCGACACAGCTCTGCTTTGCTTTGGGAGAGCTCTTGGGACGCTCACAGCTCTTGGGAAGGCTCACAGCCTCTGGAATCGTGAACTAAATCAGGGAGAACTTCACACTACACTCTAAGCAAGCAGACTTTTGTGATGTTATTCCAAACCTCTCCAATAATCTCAAGGGCAAGTTTAATGTTGAATTGATTCCAGAATGCAAAAACTGTGTGTGCATTTCACCCCTTTGTAGGCGCAAGAAACATCCTGAATGTTCTCCTTAAGCAATACGCCTTAAAGGCTCAGCTCACACCCTCATCAAGGGGCTGGAGTACAGAAGTTGTATTAAGAAGGGAAAAGAGTATTTTAATATTTGAAGAAAGCTCGGGATTTGTTGGAGGATGGCTTGGATGGCTTATAATTTCCTGAATCAAAAGAATTTTGAAACACAACTTTTTTTCCCTCCTGCAGTTACTTTTTTAAACCATCTACGATGTGCTCGCTTCGGCAGCACATATATCTACATCTACAAAACCATCTACAAAAACGTCACCCGGAGGACCAATGTATCTACACTGTCAGGCAGCCTCTCTTGCTACAAGTACAGCGGGCTCGTGTTTGCGGCTCCTTTCAAAGCTCGTGCACGGGCAGTGTGCTGACTCACAACAGGCTTCAGGCTGACATCCCCCCCGGCATTTGCCCCCAGCATCACACCAGATGATCTGTCTCTGTGGCCTTCAGCCCTCGAGTGTACATTTCTTCCTTTGGGATACAGGCTCTTGAGGGAATCCACTTCCAATAGAAACTGGTTTCATCAAAATTGAAGATCTGATCCCGGGTGCAGCCTTCTTCATCAGTCAACTTTAACACTGGGGAACCGTCTACACTTCTCCCACCTGCACGCACGGCCTCACCGAGAGCTTAACATGGCGGAAGGCATGGCGGTCCTTGAAGTCACGGAACAGACACTGCCTGCACCAGATGAAGGCACTTCTGCAGGAGTTCCAGCTTTTTTTCAGGTCTTTTCTTACGGTCTTCATACACTGCGAAGGCCTTCTCTTTGCTCTGAGAAAGGCTGCCTCTGGTTGCTTCTGTGTCTGGTACTCAATCCACACACCCGACAGGTGCTCCTGTCTTCCATTTCCTCACGCTCGTTCTAGCACACTCTGTAGCACTGGCCCGGTTCCAGTGAGGTGACTTCCCTTATCTTCCCAGCACTGCCTCTCAGTCCTTTATGCCACTTGCATGCACAGGTTTTTCCCTTTTCTTTTTTCAAAGGGCTTTATAATTTTGAGCTTTTGTTCGGTTGTTTAAGCTTTTCTTCCCCTATGCTCACTAGCAGAAATTTTATCACCAGCACGCTCCTGAGGCACTTGTAAACCCCTGTGCTTGCTCGTTTTCTGGAACACAAAAAAGTTTAACAAAAAATGCACAAAGACGGGAGGGAACCATGAAAATAAGCATTTCCAAAACCGAGAGCGTGGCCATGAGAGCCCAGAGAAAGGGTGTGGAGGTGAGTGGGCCCTTGGCAGGGTGCTGTTGGCCTTCACAATGGGCTGCATTCCACTATCCCCAGGTGCTCTTACCTGGTGGCCCAAAACATGTACTTGCTGGGAAAATTCATGTACGAGTCAGCATGACGTCTGCCTCACATGGACTCATGTTCCCATGTGTCGGTCTCGTATGAAAGCTTTGCATTTCCAAGAAGCGTGCTGTAGCGCTTCAGACTGTGTACATGAAATGCTCACCTTCCAAGGGCTCAGATCAGTGCATGGACAGTATCACTAGAGACACATCCGAAGGTCTGGCAATACCCATAATGGTCTACGATTACGGTCCTAAAAGGAAGGCACACTCTCTTAGAAATAACCTCTAGTGTGATGGGGAAAGACCAAATGCTAGGTTCAACACACTTCGCATGCCAACTACTCCACGTACTGGGAAGTATCTAGAAAACGATGCCGTGAGTCTCTGTGTTGTACGGATGAACACACTGAAGCCCAGAGAAGGTGTGACAGGTCCAAGGTTACACAGCTCCTTAGTGTCAGGGCGTACTATGGAACCCAAATCTCCTCATTCACCGTTTCTGGACAATTCCATTACATTCGGATGCTTCTCTACTTGTCTCTCCTAGAGGGTATTCCTCACATTCTTTTACTGCTTTGTTTTCATATACAGCTAGGGTGTGGGCACCACAAGAGCTCACGGTAAGAGATTAAAGCGCACAGTCACTAAATAAAATACAGTGCCTACTGGTAAGCAACAGATCAGGGTTCCCATGTGGTTACATCACCTGCGTGTCTGGGTCAGCCATCACTTACACCGACACTGTTATCCACGAGGGCCAATGTATTCCTCCGCACCAGTGATCAGCGGATAAGGCGCCCCGCAGGTGAAGCTGACCATGGGACTCCCCCTCGGCCCCGCACACTCAGACTCTCAGGGAAGCTGGGGCCCGGCCATCTCTCACCTGCTGTCCAGGCTCATCCAGCTCCCTCTCCAGGTCCTCCAGCGCGGCCACCGCCTGCTCCCCGCTCTCCGGCTGCTGCTCCCGCACCCAGGCCTGCAGCTCCTCGGGCAGGATGGTCAGGAACTGCTCCAGCACCAGCAGCTCCACCATCTGCTCCTTGCTGTGCGTCTCGGGCCGCAGCCACTGGCGGCACAGCTCCCGCAGCCGGCTCAGCGCCTCGCGGGGCCCAGGGGTCTCCTGGTAGCAGAACTGCCGGAAGCGCAGGCGGCAGAGCTCCCGGGTGAGAGCCGCGTTCCCGTGCAGGCAGCACTCCTGATCCCAAACGTGGTCCTCCTCTTTAACCTGCACGCTGAAACTCTCCCCACGCTCCCCCGCAGCCCGGCCGGCCAGGGCCGGGACGACCCCGGGGGCGGTGGCCATCCCGAGCCCCCGCGGCGCAGCGCGCAGCTCGCCGCCCCGGGTCTCGCCGCCCCGGGGTCCCGGCAGGTGCGCGCCGCCCCCGCGCGCCGCCCGGCACGTTCCCGTGGACACAGGCCGACGGCGGCCGCGCAGCGCGAGGACTCGCGTCCGCGACACGCTGGGCAGTTACCGGAGCGAGTCCCTGCGGCGGGAAGCCCGGCCCCGCGCAGACCGGAAGCGGCGGGCCCCGGGGCCAGCCCCGCCGACGCCCGACGAGCCCGCGGCCGCTGCGGGCCTCAGGACGCCTGCGCCGGAGCCGGGCGCCCACCGCGCCGACAGGGCGCTCCGGAGCCGACCCCGCCGGCCGCGCGCACTTCCGGTCCGCTCTAGGACTCGGGCGGTGCGAGCTCTCGGTGGTCGTGCCGCGCCGGGGGCGAGCGCGCGGGGCAGCCGGCGCCCCGGCGGCTCTGGGTTTCCCGGGCAGGCGGGCGCCGGGGCGAGGGCACCGCGGCGGCGCACGCCCCGGCCGCCAGTTTGCGGGCTGCGCCCCGCCGCCCTCCGCGGGCGCCGCAAGCCAGGCTGCAGAAGGAGCCGAAACGTCTGGGGTCAGCGCTCCATCCGGCCGGCGGGGAGGCGCTTCCCCCGGCGCCCGCGAGCCCGGAGACCTCCCGCCCGCCGCCGGCTCCCTGGGGCCGCGCGCTCCGCAGCCACGACGGCGGCGGGTGCGCAAGGCGCGGCGCGGCTGGAGAAGGCGGGGCGCAGCGCGGAAGGGCTGGGCGGGCGCCCGGCGCCGGAGGTCTGGGAGCCGCCGCAGCTCCGCGGGGCCCGCCCCGGTTCCGCTTGCTCCCACCCAGCCGGCCCCGGCCTGGTTAGCAGCCTCGGGGAACGAGACCGCCCCGAGAGGGTTTGCCGAATGGCTGGATGGCTCCCCTCTGCATTCTTTCCTACTGCTTGGTCCCCTCCGATGACTCACATGTTGGCATTTCTGATTCAAGAGGCTTTGAAGAATCAGGACATTTCTTTCGAAAATCTCTAAATGAAGCTTTCTTGCTCTTGGGTTCCGTAAATGGTCCTGAGGGAGTCCCTAAACCCAGTGAAATTGTATGTAAGATTTTTGCTTCTGTGCCCTAGAAGCATCATCGGATCTTCAAAGGAGCCTCCCCAGTTCCTAGCCAGTTAGCGTGTTGCGTTTGTCTTTCGCGGTTTCCCCCTAGCCAACTGCTCATCTTTGCAGTAATGGATTCCATCTTCTATCCCTTTCATTTTCTGTGTGCTCACGATCACACCCATGCTGAGCGCAGTACACGGTCAACATAGAGTAAACAAGACTTCCAAATCCTCTACCGAAGGGTGTTAATTTTTTGGTAGTTTTTCACTTTTAATATCTAAAGTGATATACAGCTGTAAACAAAAAAGAAATTATATCGAAAAGGTGAACATGGCAAAAAATGAAAAGCTCCTTTATCCCCCAACTCCATTTCTGGGCTCCTGGGCGGCTCCAGCATTAAGCGGCTGCCTTAAGCTCAAGTCCTGATCCCAGGGTGGTGGGATCCAGGCCTAGGCCAAGCTCCCTCCTCGGTGGAAGGCCTGCTTCTCCCTCTCCTGCTCCCCCCTGCTGTGTTCCCTCTCTGTGTGTCTCTCTCTGTCAAATAAATAAAATATTTTTTTAAAAATCTAAGGTGATACACACCTGTAAACAAACAAAAATTATATTGAAAGGTGAACACGGCAAAAAATGAAAAGCTCCTCTATCCCCCAATTCCATTTCTCATTAAAATTCATACTGAGTTTGGTATATATTCCTCAAATCTATTTAAGAATGAATATATAAACTCACAAATTAAGACTTATAAAAATTACCTCATGCTATATAGTACAATTGAGAAATTGCTGGGTTTTGTTTTAAAGCAAATCCTCTCCCCAAACTGCCAAGCCAACATGTGGGTACCCACCTCTATCCCAGGCTTTTTAGTATCTGGCTATTATTTCCATTAAGGGGATGGTCACATTTTCAGATTTCTGATATTGCCAAATACTTCAATGAACATTCTTAAGTATTTTTAATTTTTTTAAAAGATTTTATTTATTTATTAGTTAGAGAGAGCGTGAGCACAGGCAGACAGAGAGGCAGGCAGAGGCAGAGGGAGAAGCAGGCTCCCCGCCGAGCAAGGAGCCCGATGCGGGACTCGATCCCAGGACGCTGGGATCATGACCTGAGCCAAAGGCTGCTGAGCCGAAGGCTGCCGCTTAACCAACTGAGCCACCCAGGCGTCCCTATTTTTAATTGTTTTGCACTTAAAGAAAAATCGTTGAGGAAGATTACTCTGAAAGCTGTTGCCAAACAGCCCCTCAGAGAAGTATTTATCATGACCCCTCACTTGCACACGCCCTTTGCAAGACCTGGGAAGGGGTAGCCCTGGATGAAACGCGTTTTATAAAAGGGCCAAGGTATATCATAACGGATATTAGTTAAGACTGCCCCCTCTTTCTACTGCAGTTTATCCTCAGATACATTGTATACGCCTTAGAGTGGCTGTATCTAATTGTGTTGATAACTGCATTCTTTTCCTTAAACAGGGCCCTCTGAGTTGCGTGGGCTGCAGACCTCACAAAGTCTGGAGAGCAGCAGAAGCGGCTGCAGAGTGCCCCAAATGCCTTGAGTTCTGTTTCACTCATCCCCTCTTCAGTGACAACAGAGCATCAGATTTCATTATCCGCTTGGTCCCAGGGAAGCCTGACTCACCTCTGGGTTGGAGTCACTGCATTTACTCTGAGGAGATACTTAACCACGACTGTGGATAGGTGTGTTCACCGTTCCTATCGGTCCATGGAGTAGCGGCCAGCACCCTGGACTTGGAACCTTCAAGCTGGGCTCGAGTCTGGCTTGATGCCACCTCTCAGGAAGCACATCTTATACTTTACAGTACATGGGACATCTGAATGTGCAGCAACATTCAACTTCCCAATGAGAATCAACAAAAGAACCTGGGAATTAAATTCCATTTTCAAAAGTTCCTTCCTGGGGCATGCAGCATCTTCAACATCTCCAGGTTCAAAGCTGTCCCCTGGAGCTCTCAGTCTGTGCCCTGCACAGAGACAGAGGCTCCAAGCCCCACGCCCAGGGCATTTCTCACTCTTGCAACAAGGAGCACTCATCTGTCCTCTTTCCTTCCTCCTCATTCCCGCCACCCATCCCAAATTCCTGGAGGGCAGCCTGGAGGTGGCAGGATGCTGACCGGTACCCCTGGTCCAACAGAGGTGGCCCAGGGTGGGGTGTCCTCACGCCAACAACTGAACCACCCAAGCTGAGACTCAAGGACAAAAATGTGCTCAAGGAACATTATTCTCACTGTGTAGACAGGATAGAGTTGGATGTAAAGATCAAACCTAGGAAGTCCGTACACTCATTTTACCTTTAGAATGACGAGAAACAGCCCACAGGAAGGAAAGATTTCCTTCCAACAGGACAGGAGCTAAATTAGGAAGAGATAGGTATTAAAAAAAAAAAAAGGAAAAGACGGTATCTGTGCTTGGTATGGATGACTCTCTTCTATATCACAAGAGGCAGCCTTTAGATCCTTCAACATTTTAATGTTCTCATAACAGAAAGTCAAGTCCTACTCTCCCCAACTCCAGTAATTCATTAGACTACAAATATTTCTTGGCTCCTATTATTAATTACCATTGCTCACACAGAAATTATGTAACAAACTAAGGCTACTAAGCTTATGAAAACAGATTCTTGGGGTTCCCACGGGGGGAGCTTGGTGGCACCCCGCTCACACGGCCGGTGGTGACGGCAACTGCAAAGGGGAGTAATGTCTTCTGGGCTATCGCCACAGCAGGTGCGGTCCGGCCTTCTTCCCTTCCTGGATGCCAGCGTGGGGAGACTGCCCCAAAGTGTCTGCTCTCTTCTGAGACCGCCTGACCTTGTCCCAACCAGCACGACCTCTGGCCTGTGGGTCTCTCAGCCACGCAGCACCGACGTCTGCACCAAACCCAATGCAACATGATAAGCGGACTTCCAGCTGCCCTCCTGGAACCTTATGAAGTGACAGTAGCAGAAGTAAGAAATACTGCCTAAATATTGAAAGAGAATCTAATGATATAATCATTATGACCATATTCGCCAGCAAGGACCCACTTGTCTTAGCTCAAATCCACGAATTCAGACTTTATTCCAATCCTCTAAATTAAGGTTATGGAAAAGGCCTGGGCAGAGGGGTGCCTGCACCCGAGTGGCCCAAGCCTGGGGAGAAGGCCACGGACCAGGTGCCATCGGGAGGCAGAACCAGCCCGACACACGACAGAGGCTGGGAGGGCACACACACACTTCTGCTGGTTCCCCACATGCTCCGTGGCTCTCCTGTGCCTTTATGAAGCTGAGGGAATCCTTGACGGTGTTGACAAGGACTCCCTCCTCGACCAAACAAGTGAGGCTCTTCTGGGCCTTCTTCTGAACAAGGCTCCGTCCTTGGCCTGTCAAGCCCAGTGTAATAAAGAACCCCACTGAGCCCAGTTTGGGCAAGAATCTGCTAAGCCAGTTTAGGTGGGAAACCCCTATCCTTGATATCAAATCAAGTCCCTTTTACTCCACTAAATATTTAATCAAGTTTTTTGGTGGGTTTTGGTTTTGGTTTTTAGCAATTTTCCATCCAGTGGCTCTCTTTCCCTGCCCATTGGCTGTACGTACCTCGCTGCCCCAGTTGTATTCCAAGTTGAGTTCAATCTGTCTTGTGCTGCAATAGACTTAACGTAAGTCCGTTTAACTCTTTGTGCTACAATTTTTCTTTGATGGTTCCTTCAAAGAACTTACAGACACATCCTGGGGAAACGTCTTTTCCAGAGAAGAGACCTAACTCAGGATCTGAGGAGGCAATCAGCTAGGTATAGAAGGTGTATCCAGACTAGAGTGAAGGAATTAATGGTAGCCGATTATCAGAGGATCTGAAAACAGCTTTTACAATCTGTACGAAATAGGAGAGATGTGGCTGGGAAGACTGAAGACAGGAGCAGCTTTCCTGGGCTGAACATTTACAGAAATAGAATTCTGGGTGGTTAGATGTAACATGTAGATACGTAAGCCAGGTACAAGGCTTTAAGGTCAACAGAAGAAACACCTGAATGCTTTATTAAATCACAGACTGGAAAGCACAGTCCCTGAGATCATAATTTAATAGATCAAGAGTGAGGGTCAGAATTCTCCATTCACAAAAAGCACTTGAAGCTGCCCAGAGATCATACTTCCAATCCTCAAATATTGCTCTCAGCTCAAAAACAAAACAAAAAAACAAACAAAAAACCAAAGTTCAGATGAATTAAAAACAACTCTGTAATTTTATATAAACATAAGAGGTATTCTGTTGTAATAAGGGAAGCGGAAGTTAAATTGTACTGTAATATCACTTCACCCACTAAATGAACCAAGATCCGAAAGTTGGCAACATACCATATTGGGGAGAGTGAGGGCACAAGGACCTCAGGCACTATGGGTTGGGAGAGTAGACGAATAAAATTCCTCTGGTGCGCAATTTGGCACTATGTCTAAATACTTCAAAGGCACACATCCTAGGACGCAGCAAACTCATTTCTAAAAACGTATGTTATAGTTTTACAGATGAACGCATTGAAAACTACATGTTGGGGGGCGCCTGGGTGGCTCAGTGGGTTAAAGCCTCTGCTCAGGTCATCATCCCAGAGTCCTGGGATCGAGCCCCGCATCGCGCTCTCTGCTTGGCAGGGGAGCCTGCTTCCTCCTCTCTCTCTCTGCCTGCCTCTCTGCCTGCTTGTGATCTCTGTCTGTCAAATTAAAAAAAAAAAAAAAAAAGAAAGAAAATTACATGTTGGGAGCAAGGGGACACTTTAAATTAACAAACACGCGGAAAATCGCAGTACAGTTAAAATCCGGCTGAAAATACTGTGCGAACTACAATATAAACAATTTATTTACCTATATCTGTGGATGATTTTATCATTTAAGTTAGGCAATGTTTTTCTATATCCCTCAATTAACTATTCAACTGCTTCTTCAAAAGACCTGAAGACTCCCCGGGGTGAGCACTAACAGGCTTCCGGCCCTGCACGCGGGCTCTCCTCTCCGGCATGAAAGAAAGACCCGGCAAAGGACGCACTGCGGGGGCCGCTGCGCTGCCGGGCTCCGGCCGCCAACCACTGAGGCTGGGGAGGGGAACCGGATACCGAGGCAGCGGGGTTCACCACCGGGCCATCAGCCTGGAGTCCGAGGAAAACCTCACGACGAGGGTGGGATTCGAACCCACGCGTGCAGAGCACAATGGATTAGCAGTCCATCGCCTTAACCACTCGGCCACCTCGTCGGGTGCGGCGCTCGCGCGGTCAGACTCTTCACCCGCAGGCGGAGCTGCGGTGATCCACGAAGTGTCTCCTCGGACCTCGCGCCCCCTCGACCCTCACGCCCGCCCCCCGCCCCCGGCCGGCGTTTTCGGGTCCCTGCAGGACGTCGCATCCTGGATGGGCGAGGGCACCGGGCAGGCGCGGGGTGTCCTGCGCGCGCACCTGCGGGCCGCCCCTGAGCCCCGAGCGCGCGGGACCCCCACGCGCCCGCCGCTCCCGGGAAAGGCAGGGACGCCCTGGATCGGCCCCGGGAACGCGTCCCACCGCTGGGCCGCGCCCCCGTCCCCCCTGTTCCCTGCGGCGTGGCGCTTCCCGCGACACCGGAGAGCGTGGCCGGAACGAAAGCTGACGCGGGCGCCCGGACGAGACCGCGTGGGCGCGCGAGGGACCTGGATCTCGGCGGGGCCGCCTCCACGCCGGGGCCGGCCGGGTGCGGAGCCCCGGGGTGCGGGGTCCGGCGGCCCGCGGCGGGCGGGGGTCCATCCCGCTCACCGGGGCGCGTGGGGCCGCCCACCTCGCCAGCTGCATCTCCAGCCCTCTCCGCGCCCCCGCGATGTTCCTCCCCGGAGGAGGCCGAACTTAACAACCTGGGGAAACCCAGATCAAGAGCCCTTTTCACTCCCAGGCTTCCGTGAGTTCTATAGTTAGTGCCGGATTTGGGAGACAACTGGAAAGACAAGAGATTCTTACCTGCCAAGATGCTTTTTCCTTCCTAGGAAACCTCCGCCTCCATTCCTAGCTTTGGCACGGCACACCCTCTTCTGTCCCTGCCATGTTCCTTTACTGAATTTCCAAAAACTCACCTCCAGCACACACCACCCATCATGGGAAACTCCCCTCAACCCATGGGTTAGAGGACGAAGGATTAATTCATTTAGTGACTCAAAAATCCATATTACCGGTTGTATTTAAGCCTTGAGTTAGGACGCCCGTTTGTTCGAATCACTACGTTCACTTCTTATGTGTCCCTCTTCGCAGTTCCAAGGAAGCTAATTCATACCGGTCACTTCAGAACTATTTCTCAATACAAATTCTGGGTCGGAAATTTCCCTGTTAGATTAACAATGATTTTTTTTTTTTTTTTTTTTTTTTTTTACTGTTTTCCCTCCAATGCTCCCCAGAGAGCAAGGATATTTCATTATTCATCACATGACAGCCAGCAGGGTGGTCAGTAGGCGCACAAGTTACTCCTGAGTGAATGAATGAAACAAATCTGTATTTTAATAGAAGAACTACTAAACGTCGAAAAGCAAGGTATATAGAGAAACTGTTTTCACTTATTTCGGTTTGTTGGGCTCATAAGCAACATTGCAGGGCTGTTTTGAGGACTGAAGGAGAATGCAAAGTGCTTTAAAATGCCTGGATCTTGGAATCACCATTGACTGACAAAGCTCTGCATTATCATTATTATCCGTAAGAAAAGAGAACCAGCAGAGGAAAAAAATGAACCAGTAATATGTGCAGGCAACCCACAGAAGTAGGAAAAAAATCAGACAATAACCGTCCTAAAAGAAGCTCCACTTCATGTATATTTAAAGATATGCTAATTAAAATAGTAATAAATTTTCCCTTCCATCAGATTAACAAATATTTATAAAATTAATAATAATAACAAATCTGGGCCAGATGTTGAAAAGCCTGTTTTGAAGTATTGTGTTGGGGATGTAAATGGGCAGAAACACATTAAAAGATAATTTTACAAGTCCTGTGAAAATTTAAAAACTTACATACTTATTCCCTTCCTAAAACCCGACTATCCAGTGGGGGTGGGAGGGATGCAAGTTCAAGTGTAGTATGCACAGTCTTGTTATTATTATCATTTTAAACACCTATGAAGGTAGATCCATAAAGAGTTTTAGATAATATCAGTGAGGACCTTTCAGCCTCAGCCTCAATTTCATGAAGGCTCAAATTCAGACTTTTCTTGATCCCTCCAAAGTACATTATACTTACAACTATTGTATATTTATTTGGTGTTAACAGAGTTCATCTTTCAGTATAATTATTTCAAATATATCCCAATTTTTAGAATCTTCATATTGTGTCTAATTTGTATTTATTTCAATGTGCTATAATACTTAAAAAAGTGGAAATTGCCCTGGGCCTTTTACAACCTTTGAAAAACCATGATGGGCACTGACATCAAAAATATCTGCAAGAAATGACATATCAGATAAAGGGCTAGTACCCAAGATCTATGAAGAACTTATCAAACTCAACATCCAAAGAACAAATGATCCAGCCAAGAAATGGGCAGAGGACATGAACAGACATTTCTGCAAAGAAGACATCCACATGGCCAACAGACACATGAAAAAATGTTCCACATCACTCGGCATCAGGGAAATACAAAGCAAAACCACAGTGAGATCCCACCTCACACCAGTCAGAATGGCTAAAATGAACAAGTCAGGAAATGACAGATGCTGGCGAGGATGCGGAGAAAAGGGAACCTCCTACACTGTTGGTGGGAATGCAAGCTGGTGCAACCACTCTGGAAAACAGCATGGAGGTTCCTCAAAAAATTGAAAATAGAGCTACCCTATGACCCAGCGATCTCACTACTGGGTATTTACCCCAAAGATACAAATGTAGTGATCCGAAGGGGCATGTGCACCCCAACGTTCATAGCAGCAACGTCTACAATAGAGAAACTGTGGAAAGTTAAACTTGGCTTGATGTCCATTGACAGATGAATGGATAAAGATGTGGTGTATACAATGGAATGTTACTCGGCCATCAGAAAAGATGAATACTCATCATTACATCGATGTGGACGGAACTGGAGGGGATTATGATAAGCAAAATAAGTCAATCAGAGAAAGACAATCATATGATTGAATCATATCATATGATCTCACTCATATGTGGAATTTAAGAAACAATATGAGGATCATAAGGGAAGGGAAGGAAAAATAAAATAAGATGAAAACAGAGGGAGGCAAACCATAAGAGACTCTAAATCTCAGGAAACAAACTGAAGGTTGCTGGGGGGGGGGGGTTGGAGGTTGGGGGAAACCAGGTGACAGGCATTAAAGAGGGCACATGATGTAATGATAATGATCACTGGGTCTTATATATAACTGATGAATCACTGAACTCTATCTCTGAAACTAATAATACACTACAATTAATTGAATTTAAACAAAAAACAAAAATCTGCAAGAAGTACATCATTTAGAAGTCATTTTAATAATTAACCTATCATTTACCTTGCCTTTGTAAAGATATCCAATAAAAGATTAAGAAAAGTTACCATGTGTAGAATATTTACAGATAAAAATGCAAAAGAGGTGTTTGAAAAATCATCATTTTACAACTGTCAATGCACAGTGAATGCAGGCAGTAATAATCAGGGGTTGAAAAACCGCTGGGCAGAAGGCAAACAGGCGGAGCAGCTGATACTATCTGAACCCAAGGAACAATGTTAGCGTAATTAGAAGTGGAAAACCCAAGCTATATGCCACCCCATGTGATGCTAGAGGAAATACATAGTGAAACTTCTTTTTTTTTTTTAAGATTCTGTTTATTTATTTGAGAGAGAGAGAGAGAGAGAGAGCAGGGAGAGAGGCAGGTGGGGAGGAGAAGCAGCCGCCCCGCTGAGCAGGGAGCAGGACACTGAGATCATGACCTGAGCCCAGGACTCCCGGATCACGACTCAAGCCAAGTTTAGCTGACTGAGCCACCCAGGCGCCCCTTACACAGTGAAACTTATAATACATTGTAGCCTAGAACAACTGAATGTGAATCCAACAAAATTTCGGTGCCTAATGACCAGTTTACAAGAGATACGGAGAATAAGAAAACACATTAGAACATAAGAAATTTTCCAGGACAGATTACTCAGTTACATAAACAAGTGAATAGCATTAAAGAAAAAAAAAAAGGCACTGTTACACGGTGAGAATTTTAAGAGATTTTATCAACCAAAAGCAATGTGTGGACCTTGTTTGGGTTATGAGTCAAACAAATCAACTAAAAAAAGGCATTTTTACGAAACTGAGAAAATTGAACTTGGACTGGGTATTAGCATTAAGAATTTTAGTTAAGGGTGCCTGGTGGCTCAGTTGGTTAAGTGTCGGACTCTTAATTTTGGCTCAGGTCATGACATCAGGGTTGTGAGATCGAGCCCCACGTGGGGCTCTGCTGGGTGTGGTGTCTGCCTGCCATTCTCTCTCCCTCTGCCCCTCCCCACACCTCTGTAAAAAGAGAAACATTAGCGGATAAATTTAGTGAATTGGAGTTAGAATTTTAGTTAATTCTAGAATTAGAATTTTAGTTAAATTTTTTAGATGTGATAAAGTTATTGAAATTATTTTTTAATGTCTTCATCTATTAGAGGTATATACTGAAATAATTAAAGATCAAACTGCATGATGCTTGAAAATAGCTTGAAACACTTCAGGAAAAAAGCGGGGGAATGAATGAAATAAGAGTAGCATGTGTTAATCATTGCTGAACCAGGCTGCGGTGGACGTGGACATTCATTATACTATCCTAACTTTGTGCAAGTTTGAATGTTTTAATAACACAAGTTAAAAGATTTTGTTTGATGCAGATGTCTTGGTTGTAAACACCTAGGTTTTATTTGTAAACAGTGGTCAGGACACCTCGTGGCTCAGTTGGTTGAGCATAAACTCTTGATTTCAGCTCAGGTCGTGATCTCAGGATTGTGAGATCGAGCCCCGCCCTGGCTGTGTTTGCTCAGAGTGGAGTCGGCTTGGAGTTCTCACCCCCCCTCCTACTCTTAAACAAATAAATCTTTATATGTAAACGGTGGTAAAAAGCTCCCATTCTTAAAAGCTCAGTTTGATGAGTACACAACTCTAGATTGACGATTATTTTATTTCAACACTTCTCAAATAGATTTCCCTTTTCCTGGGTTATATCATGGAATGAAGGTTGTTGTTAACATTCTGACTGTTCCTCCTCTGCAGGAGATCTGTCCGTGAAGTATAGTCCACTTTACCCTGCGTGTGAAGCACTGTGCTTTCTGAACCGTTTACGCATGAAAATTCCTCTCCAGTTCCGGGAACTCCAGTTCTCAGCTATTATGTTTTCAAATATTACCTCACCTACATTTTTCTCTTCTTTTATTCCTGGCTCTAATTATATATACTTCAGAATTTATTACCTGAGCCTACATCTCTACTGTGTTCTTTTATCCCTTTTCTGTGGCTGTGTTATAAACTACCCCGAAACGCAGGGGTTTAAAACAACACCCACTTATTATTTTCTCACAGTTCTATGAGGTGGCAATATGGGTAAAGCTCAGGTGGGCTGTATCATCCCTTCTCTTTGTGGGGTCAGCTGGACTAATTTCTGTGTGGCTGACTGGCAGGTCAGCCAGAGACTGTTCTTGGATGGCCTCAATAACATATCTGACAGGGACTATTTCTGGGAGTTGATAGATTTCCTTCATGTGATCTTTCTAGCAGGATGGTCCAGCCTTCTTTTACAATGATAGCAGTCTTCCAGGAAAGTGAGGGTTGGCATGGCAAGGTTTCTCCAGATCAGGCCCGGAAGTGGCACAGCATCACCTCATTGTACTCCACTGGTCAGAGCAGCTCAGAGTCAAGGTTTAGAGGACTAAGTTAGACTCCATTCCCTGATGGGAGGAGGTGCAAATGACCTGTGGTCAGGCTCATCTGTCACAGCTTGCTTCAAATGTTCCACGTTAACTACTTTTGTTGCATTCTGAATCAGCGTTTTGGCTTTATCTCTCAGTGAAGTAATTCTTTCTTTGGTTACAGCGAATATACTGTTTAATCTTACCTATTAGAACTTTTTCATTTCAATTATTATTATCTTTATTTCTAAGTTCTAAATGTTATATCATTCTATTCATTCTTCTTGCATACTCCGTATCCTTAGTTTATTGATACATATCCCACACAGCTCTTCTTTGTCTTGTATCTTAAAGTTTCAACATCTGCAGTTGCTTAGGTCTATATATGTCACGTTTTTTATCTTCGAAACCATAGGCATAGTGCTTTATCTCCTTGTGTGTGTGGTCATCCTTATTGTTGAGCTGGTTGTATGATCTTAATATGAATGAGTCTTGCAGGCCCAACCTGGGGAAGTCTTCTGTCAAAAGGGATATGTTTCTACTTCTTCCTGAACTGGGGACAAAGCCGACCCTGAGCCACCTTGTCCCACTACAGTGGGACAGAGTGGGACCGTAACAAGTGTCAGGCTCTGCTCTTCCACCTCCCCACTCTTACGATATGAAAACATTCATCCCTACAGTGACACCTGGCTTCAGGATCCCCTGCTCCTGGACTGACCCAGGTGAGTTTCCTGTACTGCTTGCTCCCAGTTTCTCTGACTCCCAGGCCCTCTGGGCAGGGCTCCCACAGCTCACGTTTGGATCATTAATTGCCCTGACCCGGGCTCCAGGTGCCCCTGAATTACTGTAGGGCCAGGTAATATTTACTGGTTTTGAGTGACCCCCTAGAGAATTCCCCAACTCTTTGTGAGACTGGAAAAGTCACAAAGGGGGTATGTTCAAGGGATAATGGTTGGGAAGTAGGACCTTCCAATAAGTCATAACTGGTGAAGATTAAAACAAAGCAAAACAAAACAAAAAAAAACCCACAAATCATTGAAAGTGGACAGTCCTGTCATAAAAAGTGATGGTTTTCAATCCATAAAGAATGCCACAGATGAAATTCATGGACATATAATAGACTGGAAGGAGATTTTTGCAACAACTAAGACTGACAAGAAATCAATATATACTAAATAAAAAGCCCTTGCAAAAGAGGAATTAAAAAACAAAAATTTAAAAATACCACCAGAGGGGCATCTGGATGGCTCAGTTGGCAGAGCAAGTGACTCTTGATCTCGAGGTTGTAAGTTCAAGGCCCACGTTGGCTGCAGAGATTGATTAAGAAAAAAAAAATCTTATGAAAAAAATGAAATACCATCAGAAAAAGAGGCAACACAAAAGAAAAATGGGACAAGGAAATAAATAATTCAGAAAAGTAATGCCTAAATGACTTCCAATATTAAGAGATGTTGAACCTCACTAGAAATGGGAGGAATGCAAATCACGAAGAATCCCGCCTATGGAGGAATGGCGCAGATCATGACGGTGAACAGCAGGTGTTAAAGATGCTGGGGATGGAAACTTCTGTGTGCTTCTGGGAGGAGAGAAGTCAGCACAGCTGTCCTCCAATGCCACCTTGCACAATGCAGTGCGATCAAGCATCACATGTCTGCTGTAACAGACTCAGGGCCCCAAACTCGGGGTAGCTGACAGCAACACACAGTCACTCTCTTGCACTGTTAGAGGTGTTTGCGGGCCCGCTCCTTGCAGAGGCTGCAGGGGAGGCTCTGTTTCCTTCCATTTTCCGGCTGTTAGAGCTGCGCTGTTCATTTCTCCTTTGCCTTCCCCTCATGGAAGGATGGGGTGATTACCTTCAGGCCCATCCAGACAGCCCAGGATGACTTTCCCAGCGCAGAGCCCCTACCGCCATCACGGCCGCACTCTCTCCGCCTGAGGTAACAGTCCCAGCTGGGACCTGAAGGCCTTCGAGGCCATGTGGTCAAGTTTACCACTGGCATGTGTATTTTTGGACCCTGGGTGTATCTCCCAGCGAAATTCTCCTGCAAATCTTCAGGGAAAACTTAATGAAGATGCTTTCGGTAAAAAGGCACATCTAATTTTAAGCCTTAAATGTGGTCCTTACCCCTCTTCTTTCCTCATCTCTGCTCTTTGTCAAGACTATGAACAAGAGTTCTCTGGCGAAGGGCAGGGTGCTCTCACTGATCCGGGGGAGGCAGTCTCCAGATGCGATCCTTACAGCACCCGCTCCCGTGTTGCAGTGGGAAAGGCGCGGCCTGAAAGTAACCACGCGAAAACCACAGGCAGACCCAAAGCGGAAAACTTCTTATGGGGGGGGGGGGGCTGTGGGAACGTTCCAGATTAAAGAAAACTGAAAAGACAGGCCAAACTAAATGCAATGCCTGACCCCCGACTAGACGCTGCACCACAGGGGAAAGACTGGCGGCGGACCGCAGTGGAAACTGGGCCACTGTGTCGGGGTCAAACTGCGCTAGGGTGGGCTGCAACTTGATCTCAAAGGAGAGACAGAGGACGCAAACGCTGAAGCTAATGGAGTAAAATATTAACAGCAGCTAAATCTGGGTTAGAGGCAGACAGGTATTTTTATGCTATTTTTATTTTTATTTTTTCAACTTTCTAATAAGTTTGAAGGTGTTTCAGAGGCAGAGAGAGAACGCACGGGAGGCTCCAGAGAAGTCAACGGCTGGACCGAGCCAACTCTCTACAATAGAAGCTTTCCCCCCAAACCATCCAAGGAACCAACGAGTCTTCGTGGCTCCCGGGGTCCCCACGGGCTGGTCGTGGGCAGCAGAGCCAGGACCCCCGGCCCGCTCACCTGACACCGAAGCAACATTGCCACGCACCCGCCACGAGCCCCGCAGAGCGGGGGCCGCCAGGGCTTTGCGGACGGGGACACCTGTCACCCCGGCTCGGGCTCCCAGCTCGTCCTTGTGACCAGCGCGGGGCACCGCGAGCCCGCGGGACGCCCCCGGCCACCAGCGCCGGCTGCGGGAAACCGAGACGGTGGGAGGGTCCGGGGGAGGGGCGCGGGGGGCGCGGACCCCCCCCCCCCGCCTCCGCCGCGCCCCCCGCGCGCCCCCCGCCGCGCGCCCCCCGCTGCGGCCTCCCGCGGCTTCTCTGCCCAGGCGGGACACGTGGCTGCGGAGAGCGGGACCGCGCGGGAGGCGTCTGCGTCCCGTTTTCCCCGCGCCTCACCGCGCTTTCGGGGGCGAAGAATTTATAAATCTCGAAAGGAACCCGCGGCCCCGCGCCCGCAGTCGGGGGTGTAGCTCAGTGGTAGAGCGCGTGCTTAGCATGTACGAGGTCCCGGGTTCAATCCCCGGCACCTCCACCAGTTTTGGGGGCTGTGCCTGGGGCCGCAGCGCGTCTCCCCGGCTAACCCGCCCGGACTGCGGCAGTGACACCCGACTTCCTCCCGAGAACCAATGTCCTGGGCCCTGCGCACCGGGAAAGCGCAGAGCCCGCGTCTCGGCCGCCGCCTTCCGAATTCCGGCAAGTTGTGCGGCCAAGAGCACACCGGAGCCGGACAGCAGCAGCAGATCGTATTGGCTTTTGTCCTTCTGAACCTGGGAACTGCTTTACCCCTCTTTGTGTCACCCGACGCGGGCCCAGCGGGCCCCAGCTCCAGCTGCGGGCTTTCCGAGGCACGGGGGGCCCGTGAAGTGCCGCGGGTCGGTCTGGACCGGGGTGCGGGGCCGCGCGGAGACCGGCTGGCGGGAGCGCCCGGGACGCCCCGCGGACGCGCCGGAGACCAGGCAGCTAAAGACTTCTTAAGTCAAGATAATGACACGCCAGGCTCATTTCAGAAATGCCTAGAGGACCGTTTCCACTGCCCCCAAAGCGACAAGCGTCCCACAAGTGCCACTGCTGTCCCAGCCGGCTCGCCCATCACCGCTGATCGGCGGTGTGAGGGGCTTGATACACACTAAGGGAGAGCCAGCCCGCACTTTTGCATTGATTAGCTTCTAGGGATTGTCTTGCACTCCGGGAGATAATTCTATGTAATATATATCATTAGGAGATTTTTACATTCTGTACTACCTATGTAAGTTTCTTTAAAGTATTTTGTGTCAAACATTAAAAACTTTTTATGACAAGACAAGGATGTCTCTTACCCTCGCCACTATTTAATGCTAGGACGGAGGTATTTCTTTTTCTTCTTCCTTCCCTTTTTTTTTTTTCTTCTTCGAGAGAGAGAGATGGGGGAAGGGGCCAAGGGACAGGGAGAGAGAGACTCTTAAGCACACTCCACACCCAGTGCTGAGCCAAATGTGGGGTCCATGCCTGTCTCAATCTCATGACCCCGAGATCATGATCTGAACTGAAAACAAGAATTCGACCCTTAATCCAATGAGCCACCCAGGTAGGTGCCGCTCTGATGGAGGTATTAATCAAGCCATACAGACATGAAGAAACAGAGGATTAAGTATTGAATAGTGAGTGATAAAGCTATCTCTATATATCTTGGTAGGATTATACGTCTGGAAATTGCCCTTCAAAGTGGAAAAGCTACTACAAGCAGAGAATTTAGAGCACCTACTTGTAAAACCAACACAGACTCACACACAATAGTCTATATCTAAACTTTGGAGGCTTTTGGATAGCATCTCATTATTTTGAAAGTTGACCAATGAAGGAAACAAATCAAGTATTTATCCTATATGAGTAATATGGAATTTTTAAAAAAGATTTTATTGATTTATTTGACAGGGAGAGATAGTGGGGGGGGGGCAGAGGGAGAAGGAGAAGCAGACCCCCCCTGAGCGGGAAGCTGGACGGGGTGCTTGATCCCAGAACCCTGGGAACACAACCCGAGCTGAAGGCTGACGCCTAACTGACTCGGCCACCCAGGTGCCCCTGGGATGTTTTTTAAGATAAACATGTTGTTGATAAAGCAAAGATTTTCTCCATAGAAGAATCACAACTGATAAATGCAGGAGGAATGGTTAAAATTAGAATCAACATTTTACAACAGATCTAATGTTTCCAGGTCACGATCATCAATGGCTGCTACAGCCCTGAGGAGAAATCAGACAGAACCCTAGAAGGGACAGAATGGCTGACATCCCCTAAAGCCAACAATTGATTCCATGGCACCAAAAGTGAGAGGACTACGTGTCCTGTGTGTCTGGGTGCAGTGAAACAGAACACTCCCGACCCCACCAACAAAGTACTTGAGTTAAGAAATTAATGGTTTATCCACTCAAACCGATGGAGCCACCTGTTTACAGTAAGTATTGGGGATACAAGAGTTTGTCTGAGAACACAGGCAATCAGCCAGATCAGAATGTGAAAAAATTCTCCTGGGCCAACTGAGCCTCAGAAAGTATGTAACATGGCGGGGGCGGGGGCGGGGAGAAGGAGGCAGATACGATACAGATGAAATGACACACAAGGAGATTAAATGCAACACATTTGGATCTGGACTCAAAATAACGGGACAATGAAACAACTGAACATGGACTGAGCATTAGACCACATTAAGAAGTTTCTTTAATTTTGATGGTTGTGGTATTATTATGGTAATGTTTTGAAAAGTTTATAACTATTAGTTACACATGTTTATGGTTGAAGTTAATATAATGTTTGAAATTTGATTTGTTTTCCAGGGGGCAGCAAAAATAAAAAGGGAACGCTGGTAAAAATTGAACAAGAGGGGGCACCTGGGTGGCTCAGTGGGTTAAGCTGAGCTTCAGCTCAGGTCATGATCTCAGGGTCCTTGGATGGAGTCCCACATCAGGCTCACTGCTCAGCGGGGAGCCTGCTTCTCCCCCCGCCCCCGCCTGCCTCTCTGCCTACTTGTGATCTCTCTATCAGTCAAATAAATAAATTAAAAAAAATTGAACAAGAACAACGAAGTGATGGTTAAATGCTCAAAGTGTATGACTGAATGAAGCTATATTCACTAGAGTATAAGCTCTATTTTAAAATGTCTGCATCTGGGTGGCTCAGTGGGTTAAGCCTCTGCCTTTGGCTCAGGTCAGGATCCCAGGGTCCTAGGATTGAGCCCAACCGGGCTCTCTGCTCAGCAGGGAGCCTGCTTCCTCCTCTCTCTCTCTCTCTGTGATCTCTGTCTGTCAAATAAATAAATTACAAAAAAAAAAAAAAAGATGTGTGAAACAGAGTAGCCTGACTGGCTCAGTTGGTGGAGAATGGGACTTGTGGTCTTGGGGTTGTGAGTTCAAGCCCCCACATTGGGAATAGAGATTATTAAAAAAAAAATCTTAAAAATAAAATAAGATGTCCAAAACAGAAAGTTAAAAATGTTTACATTCAATATTTATCTTACTGACTTTATATTATATATTTAAATATATATATATTTTTAAGATTTAATTAATTTATTTATTTGACAGAGATCACAAGTAGGCAGAGAGGCAGGCAGAGAGAGAGGGAGGAAGCAGGCTCCCTGCTGAGCAGTGAGCCTGATGTGGGGCTTGATTCCAGGACCCTGAGATCATGACCTGAGCCGAAGGCAGAGGCTTAACCCGCTGAGCCACCCAGGCGCCCCTATTTAAATATATTTTTAATTTAATTTTCATTTTTCTCCAAGAAATGGGTAGAAGACACAGACAGACATTTCTGCAAAGAAGACATCCAAATGGCCAAAAGACACATGAAAAAGTGCTCCACATCACTCGGCATCAGGGAAATACAAAGCAAAACCACAATGAGATATCAACTTACACTAGTCAGAATGGCTAAAATTAATCAGTCAGGAAACAAGAGGTGCTGGCCAGGATATGGAGAAAGGGGAACCCTCCTACACTACTGGAAGGAATGCAAGCTGGCGCGGCCACTCTGGAAAACAGTATGAAGTTTCTTTAAGAAGTTGAAAATAGAGCTTCCCTACAACCCAGTAATTGCACACTGGGTATTTGCCCCAAAGATACAGACGTTAAAAGAAGGGGCACGTGCACCCGAATGTTCATAGCAGCAATGTCCACAATCGCCCAATGTGGAAGGAGCCGAGATGTCCCTTAACAGATGAATAGATAAAGAAGAGGTGGTCCATATATACAATGCAATATTCCTCAGCCACCAGAAAGGGTGAATACCTACCATTTGTATCGATATGGTTGGGACTAGAAGGGGTTATGCTAAGGTAAATAAGTCAATCAGAGGAGGACAATTATCATACGGTTTCACTCATATGTGGAATGTAAGAAATAGCATAGAGGACCATAAGGGAAGAGAGGGAAAAATGAAACAAGACGAAACCAGAGAGGGGGAAAAACCATAAGACTCTTAATCATAGGAAAGAAACTGAGGGCTACTAGAGGGGAGAGGTGTAGGGGATGGGGTAACAGGGTGATGGATGAGCACTGTGGGTTATATAAGACTGATGAATCACAGACCTCTACCCCTGCAACAAATAATACATTCTATGTTAATTTAAAAAAAAATTTAAGTAAGGAAAAATGTCCAAAACAGAAAGTTTAAAATGTTTACATTTAATATTTGTTATTTATATTACATATTTAAATGTATTTTAAATTTAATTTTCATTTTTCTCAAAGAATGGCTTCTGTTTCTTGAAAATCACTGCAGTGGATAGTTTTTTAATTAGGCATAATGGACAGATACATTTTAATATATTTAAAATGGGGGCACCTGGGTGGCTCGGTCAGTTGAGGAGCCCACTCTGGATTTTGACTCAGCTCATGATCTCAGGGTCGTGAATTCAGGTTCCAGGTTCTGTAGGGAATCTGCTTGAGATTCTCTCCTTCTCCCTCTGCCCTTTCCCCCACTCTCTCTCAAATAAATAAATAAATCATAAAAAAATAAAATGTACAACGTGGTGATAGATTTATAACGTAAATTGAAACTACAATGAGCTATCACGTCACACCTGTTAGGATGGCCATTATTTTCTTTAAAGAAGGTAACAAGTGTTGGTGAGGATGTAGAGAGATTAGAACTCTTGCGTACTGTTTGTGAGAATGCAAAATGGTGCAGCAGCTACACAGAACCGTATGGATGCTTCTCAGAAAAAGTAAAAATAAAACTCCAAAATGATCCAGCAATCCCACTTCTGGGTGTATATAGATTCAAAAGAATTGGAAACAGGATCTTGAAAAGACATCTGATGGCCAAGATACGGAAACAACCGAAGCATCCATCGACAGATGAATGGATAAGAAACTCTGGCATATACACAAAAATATCATCCAGCCTTTAAAAATGCTGCCAGTTGTGACAACAGGGATGGACGGGGAGGACGCTGCGCTAATTCCATCCAGTAGGACAATTACTGCATAATTCTACTCTGGCCAACAGTCAGACTCGCAGAAGCAGAGAATGTGATGGGGACTGCCAGCAACCGCGGCGGGGAGGAAACAGAGCTGGGCTCCGTGAGGATGAAGTTTCAGTTATGCGAGAAGAACATGCCAGAAATCTGCCTCCAGTTAGCAAGAAGGTATTGAGCACTTCCGAGCTGAAGGGGGCAGGTCTCTCTCTCTGTCACAGGCACAGACATACACTCAGAAAGCAAAAGGACACAAGGAAACTTGGGGAGGTAGTGCATATGTTGTGACCTTGTTTGTGATGACAGTATAATGGGCATTTGCTTATGTCCAAACTCACCAAACCACACCCACTGGATGTGTGTAGCTTTTTGTGTATCAAGTATACCTCAGAACAGGTGTTCAATCAGAGTAATGCCAAGAGTTCACAGGCTTATCATTGTTTGCAGCTGTTCTCTGAATATTCTAGAAATTATTTTTAATGAAATCTTAATTATCTAAGTAACTTCTCCTGTGTACTGTAGTTTGATGGTCGGAGGGATGAAGGGCCAATGACAGAGATTCCAGTTCCAGGCTGAACACCTGAGACCAGGAGCCCCGAGGGCAGGACATCAATGTCCCAGCTCGGACATTCAATGTTGAAGGCAAAAGATCAGTGTCCCAGTTTCCACAGTCAGGCAGAGAGGAGGTGAACCCAACCTTCTGCCTTTTTGTTCTATTCTGGCCTTCAACAGATTGCACGATATCCACTCTTATCAAGGAGGGCTCTCTGCTTTTTACTCAGCCCACCAATTCCAACAGGAGTCTCTCCTGGCAACAGCCACAGACATACCAAAGATAATGTTTAATCAGACACATGGACACTGACGGCCAGTGAAGCTGTCAGAAAGGTTAACCATCACATCTCCGTCATTGATGTGTTAGTTTCCCCAAGGTATCCTTTGTTTCTAAGGTATCCTAAATCTTTAACAATCCTTAGTTTCCCTATAACTAAAGAATACAATTACAATAAATATTCCATTCTGATGTATTATAATTTATCTATCACTTCTTTTTTTAAAAGATTTTATTTATTTATTTGACAGAGAGAGAGATCACAAGTAGGCAGAGAGGCGGGCAGAGAGAGGAGGAAGCAGGCTCCCCACTGAGCAGAGAGCCAGATGTGGGGCTCCATCTCAGGACCTTGAGATCATGACCCGAGCCGAAGGCAGACACTTAACCAACTGAGCCACCCAGGTGCCCCACTATCTGTACTTCTATTTCAGAGTTGCCAAGGGCACAAAGCCAAAACCCTTGTTTTGTTTACAGAATTCAGGTCATGGGGTGCCTGGGTGGCTCAGTGGGCTAAACCTCTGCTTTCCGCTCAGGTCATGATCTCAGGGTCCTGGGATTGAGCCCCACATCGAGCCCCACATCCGGCTCTCTGCTGGGCGGGGAGCCTTCTTCCTCCTCTCTCTCTCTCTCTCTGCCTCTCTGCCTACTTTGTGATCTTTGTCAAATGAATAAATAAAATCTTAAAAAAAAAAGAATTCAGGTCATGCCTTGATCTTTGAAGGGACCAATGGAAAAAGGAACACTGGGGGTCCTGTCCAATTTGATCCTCCAAGAGGTTGCCTTCACTCCAAGACTAACCACATCCCCCTGATAGGTATTACTGAATCTTCTGATGTTGACCAAAAATGCCACCAAAATGGCATGTTTCTATAGCTTCTTAGACAAACTCTGCCAGGAAGTGGGAATGAAGCCTGAAAGTAAAAACTAGCAGGGGCATGACAAGGGGAAGGAAAACACACAGAGGAGCACCTAGAAGTTTTGCTGGGCCTTGTCCCTTGCTGGGGGAGACAGAAAGTAGAGATAACAAGGATAGAACCAGGAACCCATCCATGCACATTTTAAACTCTCCAACCTATTATATCCTCTCAACTATGTCTGTTCTCTCTCCAATCTTTGGTCAAAGAAAAAGAAGTTTTAACCTGATTTGCATAGCTCCTTGTTCAAGGCTGTGTCTTATTCAGTAAGCAGTTGAAAATTTCGCTTACAGCAGGTTGTATGCACAACGGTCAAAAAATGTAGCATATTGGTAAAAGACCAGCATAAAAAGAAAACAGTTTTTGTAAAAATTTTATTTATTTGACCAAATGAGAAAGAGAGAGAGAGAGAGAGAGAGAGAAAGAGAGACAGTGAGCGCGCAGAAGCAGGGGGAGTGGGGGAGGGGAAGCAAGCTCCCCACTGCCCAAGGAGCCCAATGCCCCCATCGGGCCCTTGATCCCGGGACCCTGACCATGACCCAAGCTTAAGGCAGATGCTCAACCGCCTGAACCACCCAGGAGCCTCAAAAAGAAAACAGGTTAAAGTTGCTCAGACAATTCCTGATATAACGTTCAAAGTCTAACTGTTAAGAGAGGATGATCCAAATAGGCAAGAAAAGAGGGTAGGCTCATCTTCATTGGTACGGCAGAGAATTTTTTTTTAAAGATTTTATTGATTTATTTGAGAGAGAGCGAGCCTGAGTGGGGGAAGTAGGGTTGGGCAGAGGGAAAGTTGAGAAGGGCCTAGATCCCACAACACTGAGGTCATAGCCTGAGCTGAAGGCAGATGCTTAACCAACTGAGCCACCCAGGCCTCTAGTATGTCACATGATGTCATATGATCTGCAGAGAATTCTGTTTCCGGTCAGGAGTTACCACGATGTCACCTGATGTCTGTCTCTATGTAAACCCCGTTCAGAGACTTATTTTAGAGGAAGGTTTTATAAACACTTTGTTCATCTGTGGATGAGATTTAAAGATGTTATAAAGTATCTTTTATGATTCCATTTTTTAATCTTTTATTTAAATTTAGTTACTTAACCGTGTATTATCAGTTTCAGAGATAGAGGTCAATGATAGAGGTCATCAGTCTCACAGAACATCCCCTGCTCATCACATCATGTGTCCCCCTTAACGCGCATCACCCAGTTACCCCTCCCCTCCAGAAGCCCTCAGTTTGTTACCTATGATTAAGAGTCTCTTGCGGTTTGTCTCTCTCTCTGGTTTCATTTTGTTTTATTTTTTCCTCTCTTCCCCATGATCCTCTGTTTTGTTTCTTAAATTCCATATAAGTGAGATCATATGACAACTGTCTTTCTCTGATTGACTTATTTCAGTTAGCCTAATACCCTGGAGTTCCAGCCATGTGGTTGCAAATGGCAAGAGTTCATGTTGACAGCTGAGTAGTATTCCATGCTCTAAAGTATTTACATGATTGTGATATCTTAGCTTTATAATTTCAATTAAGTGAAGGAATTTGGCAATTAAGCTTCTCAGTAATTTACTACACCTAACTTTATATGTCTCCAATGGCTTATTTCTTTAAATACTGTAGGGGCCCGGGGCAGGCTGTCCCAAAGTGTACCACAATGGTATAGTAATAATTTTGAATGGAAGCTACTCTGGAAACAGCAGGTGCAGGGACATCACACCCTCCTCTGTCCCCCCTGAAAGCAGGAAACAATCTCCCCTATTGAAGGGACCCTCCTTGTGGTAAGAAGTAAAAGACATCCGTATCACCAGAGATAGGAAATTTAAAATTGAGACAGCTGTAGAAACAGATCTTGTTACTTTATTACTAGATCTACCTCAGCCCAAATTCCACTTAAAATCTCTTATTTTTTTTTAAAGATTTTTTATTTATTTATTAGAGAGAGAGAGAGAGAGAGCGCGAGCACAGGCAGACCGAGAGGCAGGCAGAGGCAGAGGGAGGAGCAGGCTCCCTGCCGAGCAAGGAGCCCGATGTGGGACTCGATCCCAGGACGCTGGGATCATGACCTGAGCCGAAGGCAGCCGCCCAACCAACTGAGCCACCCAGGCATCCCTAAAATCTCTTATTAATTAAAGTTCCCAAGCATCTGTCTTCTTCATCCTGTCAAGTCCTACACATTTATTTTCTTTGTCCAAAACAGGTCTCAGTTTCATTATTAGTCCTCTGTGCACAGGTAGTAAAAACTCCCTTAGTTAGCCCTGTTAATCTGTCTCAGGTCAATTTAATTCTGAGCCCAGTAAGAACTCTGGCTGGAGGAAAATTCCTCTCTGTCAGTAACTTTAATAATTGAAGAAGGGCCTGCTAAGGGTTAAATAAGAAGTGAACCAGAGCTCTTGTTCTGGCCCTGGGGGAGTGGAGACGCCGGGGATCGAACCCGGGACCTCATACATGCAAAGCATGCGCTCTACCACTGAGCTACATCCCCACGAGAAAGTTGCTCTTTTTCCCCCTCGTTGTCCCGCAGCGGTTCTGCCTTACCGGGCAGGCCCGCGACTGCGCTCCGGCGGGTTTCTTCAACCCGCATTTGACTGAACAAACGCAATCGAACAAAGCCTCCCTTCAACGCCGTCAGCGCGGTTTACATTCGCGGATTTACGCCCCTGGATCGCATCCGCTGCATTCCCGAGCCGGCAGATCTCCGACGCCCGGAGGCTGCGCCCGCGCCCCCTCGCCGCAGCGCACGCGGGCAGCACAGGGCGGCCGCAGCAGCCGCGCAGGGAGGAGCCGGTGCGCGGCGCTCGGGGCGGCTAAGACGGCGCTGGGATCTTGCAACGAGCGCTGGGGGGCCTCGGGGCTGAGAACACAGTCACGGCTTCGGCGCGTGCCCCGCTCTGCCTCAGTGTCTCGCCGTCCCTCCTCCGGCTCCGGCTGGAGTCCGTGGCCTCGCGGGCCTTCCCTCCCCGCGGAGCCGCTCCTCTGGCTGGGACGGGCCGGGCGCTGCTGCCAGGCCGGCGGCGCCCCGCGGGAGGCCCAGCGCAGCGACAGCAGCCGGCGCGATCCGAGCGCTCCCCGCGCCCTGCCGGGTCGGGAAAGGGTCCGCACCGTCGACTCCCAACAGGACAACAGAAGGCCAGCGCTAAGGGGGGACATTTGGGACCGAGCCAGGGAGACACGGAACTCAGTATGAACGTCTACAAATAGGCAACAAGGCCACCGGCTTCATCCCCCCGACGACTGGCGAAGGTGGACGTTTCACCGCCAGCCCCGCGGGTGAGCGGGTGCGAGCACGCCGGATCAAGGGGCGCAAACCCCCGTCACCCTACTCGCCGCCCGGTGAGGTCGATGCAAGCGCACAGCCGTCCCCGCGAGGCTCCAGCTCCCCGCCGGGGACACGGGCCCGCTCACCACCTGCCGCCTCCCCCGCCGCGCGAAACCGTCTCGCCGGAGGGGAGCCCCGCGGGCCTGACCCGGCGCGCCAGCCCCGGACGATGGCCGGAGGACGCGCTGGTCACCGAGTGGTCCCGGTGACCCCGAGGACCTCGGTCCCCGTCTACCGCGAAGGCCTGTGTGCTGCGGGGTGAACGTGCGGGGTCCCGCGGTGGCCCAGCCGGCAGTCGCCCGGGCGCAGCAAGCTCGCGAGCAGACGCGCCGTCTCGCGCGGGGTTTGCGCTCCTGAGCAGGCGGGGTGCGCTCGGCGGGGAGGGTGGGCCCGGGCCAGGCCGCGGCTGCCACTTCGCCCCGCCCCAGCTCCCTCCTCGCTCTCTCGGGTCAGGGCAGAGCACACGTCACAGCCACCGGGGACTGAAGGAACGCCCGGGTTGGGAGACTCTTCCGTCCCCGGGCGGTCGCTGCTCTCGGGCGATGGGAAGGGCGGCTGCGGACACGGGGCGTGCCTTGGGAGTGCTCCCGTCCGCCTGTGGAGCCACCGCCTCCCTCCCTGTTCTCCCCCCCCTCAGTCCCGGTCCCCACCGGGTCCTTGCAGCAAGTCGCCGGCCGGTCTGCACGGGCGTCTCCAGGGGTCGCGGGCTCGAGGTCTCTGGGCTCAGGTGTGCGGCGGCGGCTGGACTTGGGCAGTGTTGCGAGCGTTGCTCCCAATCAGCGAGGGCTGGGCCGGCGTTTGAGCGCGGGACCCTCGCCCCCAACCCGCCCGGGGATCCCTCTGGAGCCCCGGGGCTGAGGCCGCCTCGGAGCCGTGCGTCTGCGGAGGTGCCTAAAGTTCTCCCCGCGCCTTCGTCCGTGGGACCCTCTGATCCCGAGTCAACTGCCGCGCGTGGCCCCTCCCCTGGCACCTGCCAGGGGGAGTCTCACTCGGTTTGCTCTGGGGCACAGGCTTGTCTCTGAGACGCCGCCTGCACAGCTAAGGATGCCTCGTGGGGACGGTGACAACGCGTCCTCTCCTACTCAGATCGCTGCAGTCGTTCCCGAACTAAAATCTCCGCACGGTGGTGCGAGCGGCCGAGGCGGCGAGCGTCGTCGTCGCTGTCGTCCTTGTCTGGGGTCCCTGTCTGTGTGTGCGGAGGAAACCCGCTTGCGGGGGAGCCGGGAGCCGAGGAGCGGGTTCGCGCGTACCTGCGGCTCCCAAGACCCCGGAGGCCCGCAGCACCGCTCCCCTTAAGCATCCGCGTCGGTGAGATTTCAAGCGTCGCGAAGGCCGGGTGCTGGAGCGGGAGCCGGGGACAGCGGCCGCCCGGTGTAGGAGGAGGCGGGCGCGCGAAGGGGCCGCAACCACCCGCGCGGGGACGCGTCGGGGCCGCCCGCGCTCGGAAGCTCGTCTCCAGGGCGTGACGAGCGCCGCGGGGCAGTTCTCAGTGGTGGGGCAGGTGCTCCGGCGCCCGGGGGTAAGGAACAAGCCTCTGCCGCCATCCCCCAACCGTCCGAGTTACCGAATTCTTAAGAGAATCCGCCTGCGGGGTCTGAGCCCCGCGGGGTCCAGGAGCCGCGGGACGCTCGGCCCAGGGACACACCGTCCAACTAGTCTTTGCTCCCGTGAATCCCGTTCGTGACGGGACTCGGGGTGGCAACTGTCCCCCACGAACGAGGAATTTTTTGTGATTTTGTTTCCAGACCTCCGTAGACCTGTGCCCCTGTGCGAGCTGCTACCTGGGCCAGACGGTTGCGGAGTGAAGTCCTAGCCCGGCGGTCCCTCCAGCCTCCCCACCTCGCGCCCCCGGCGCGCGGGGTCCTCGGTGCGTCCAGCTGTGTCCAGCTGCAGGATCGGAAGCTGCAGATGTGCTTTATTTCAGGGATTTGCTCTTCTTACTGTTTTTACTCATCTTTATCTTCCTCTTCGAATGGCTCGTGGATAGAACTTCTAATGTTCAAGGGCTTTTGGATATCGAGAGCTGTATCTGCTGCCGTTCCTGCGTTCGTGTACAATAAAGTTTTTAAAACTAACATTTTAAATATCCATATACTATTTTAACAGTATACTTAAAAACTAAACTCAAAAATTAGATTTCCCTCACGCACTTAAATATTTAGAAAAATTCAGGCCTAATCTGTTCAATGATTTTATCTTTAAACGTTGGAAACACTTTAGTCCCGTACACACGGTTAGAAAATGATGTAGTCCCCAGCCGACGTCCACCAGCGGTTCCTGAGTATTACTTCCGCAGCACGGCCGGTCCCACCGAACACAGACGGCTGGACCCCACATGGCTGGACCCCACGTCCAGTTCGGACTCACCACCACAGTGGGGCGGGAGAATCTGTATTTTTAGCAGGATCGCGGGTAATGCTGGTGCCGGGTGGACCAACGACCACACTTGGAGAACCAGTGCCTGATGCTAAAACCTGTTTCTAAACTGTAAAAACCTGGATTTATATCTGAACCTTCAGCATTTTTCCTATACTTTTTATTCCACAGGATACAGGTTTACCGCCCAGTCTAGGGAGTGGGCTCTTCCTTCTTCCGCCAGGCTGAGATCATGGACGAGGCCATGCCTGGAACCCGAGTCAGAATGCATCTTGCAGGGAGAGTCTACCGGAGTCCTGTACCCCGCTGGATTTTGTGCTACACATGGTTCCTTTTTCCAGGGCTTCGCTGTGGCCATCCAGGGTTCTATTTTTTCTGATGCCCGCCTGTGGGAGAAGCTGATGATCTGAATGACTTATATGCACTGTAGTTGCTAGGATAAAGTCCATCTCCCCACCCCTGCTTGTTCTGAGGTGGGCCTGGGCTTACTTCAGATGACTCAAATGACTCTAAAGCCTTTACTGATATGGATTTACAAACACCTACTTTCCGACATTCAAGACCTATAAAATTCATCTTATTCTTGCACACCAAAGTATAACAAGATACATTTTAGGGAAAAGTTGATGTGTATTCCTAAACATTTTTTTATCACACCCCTGCAGCTCTGGGGGTGTAGCTCAGTGGCAGAGCACATGCTTTGCACGTATGAGGCCCAGGTCCAGTCCCTGGCACCTCCAGTCTGTTGCTGCCTACCATATGCCTTTTTGAAATGCTGCGTCTTGAACCAGATGTACTTGGTTTTTAGCACTTTTGTTATTTCTAAGCAATTTAAACTTTAAACAAGTAAATCAGATTTCATCCCAGTTATAAAGTCAAATATGCTGCCCAAAAAAAAAAAACACACTGTGCTTCCACTGCCAGGGGTGCTCCGACTGCCGCTCCGCCCCCCCTTGGAGGAGAGTGAGATTAGGCAGACGCCGGGGACTGCTTTGTTTCTACTCCTGCAGCTTCGCTTTTTCAACCACTCTGTGACCGTGGTCCCAAGTGCTTCTACGTTATTTAAAAAATATTTTAAAATACTTTCTTTCTCATTCCTTCTATTTTAGAAGACTTCATATTTGCAGTCAACAGGGGAACAGAAATTGCCCTGCTGGCATAAATGGTAAGAGCATGACTGATCTCTAATTAGTTGGCTGCTGGAAGCTAGAGTATGGCTAGGAGAAACTGTCTTTGGGTATGAGAGGGAAAAGGGAACTGGCTAGAAATCTAGGCAGAGGGGGAGAGGATTACTGGCTTCTCCTTGGTTCTTTTTGTAAACTAGACAAAACTGCTGCTATCCGGTGTCCTCAGGGACACAGGCTCAGCAAGTGTTCTCTAAAAACATAGGCTGACAAAGTTTGTTCTTGGAAATCATATCAGTAAGAACAGAGTATCCCAGTTACCTGAGTGATGTTGATGTGGGACACAGAGGCAGGAGAATAATTATTAAATTTCCTTACCTACTGACAAGCCCTTGAAACAGGCAGAGTGACCTCCACCTTAAGGCTTTGCTAAGGGCAAAGGACAATCCTAGCCTGACCAACCCCCTACCCCCAACCAGGATCCTGTAAGTCTCCTTTAACAATTCCTTTGGAAACTTTATCTCTTAACCTCCAAGATAGTGACAAACATTCCCAAGCATATGGTCCACTGGTATACATCTAAAGGGTCTCAGGAGAAGTTTTTATTACTGATAATGAATAACCGTTTCCCCAGACAATAGCTAGCCCCTCAAGGTCCTGGAAACCTTGCTTCCAAAACTCCTTAGAGACTTACATCATCCCTAATCCCCTCCCCAATTTACTAGTATATAATAGACCACTCCTCACATCCCCAGGGCAGCAGCTCTTTCTGCCCACGGGTCCTGTCCCTGTGCTTTAATAAACCACCATTTTGCACCAAAGATGTCTCAAGAATTCTTTCTTGGTCATTGGCTCTGGACCTCAGCCCACCGAACCTCACCTATGTTCTAGATCTTCATCAATGTGGCTCAAGTGACCGAGGCTTTGACAAACTTTGCTATGACTCTGACACATAATCTCAGACTCGACTTCCAACCACTTCCCAGAGTTATAGTAAGGATTCAGGAACATCTTTTAAAATTTCTCATAACTCTGTAGTTTTAAGAAAACAGGATGCCACCAATTTACTCACAGTCCTGCTTTGTGCTGATTCTATAAAACACTGCTTCAGAAATAAGTCAACTGGAGAAAGACAACTACCACATGATCTCCCTGATATGAGGAAGTGGAGATGCAACGGGGGTGGGAGTTAAGGTGGTAGGAAAAGTAAAAATGAAAGAAGATGGGATCGGGAGGGAGAAAAACCAAAAGAGACTCTTAATGTCATAAAACAAACTGAGGGGGGTGGGGGGAAGAAGGGTTGGGTGAGGGTGGTGGGGTTACATCATATGTTTAAATAAAGCTTAAATAAAGTAAAAAAAAACACTGCTTCAATTAAACTAAATCAAATTATATTAAATCAAAAAGTTAAACTTCATGCCCACCCCTACCCCCAAATTCTGGAACAATCTGCCCCTTTGTTTGGTCAAAGTCTATACTTCTATTTGCATTTCCCCCCTTGCCTGAGCAAAGATTAAGTTCATCTTTTACGTGTTAAGACTGAGCAACTGTAATTTTTAAATACAGAAGCTAAAAATAAGTATTTTGAAGTTAAGAAACAGAAACTGGTCTCTCAATAAAATTGAAAGGAAAGTTCCGGAACTCTAGGGATTATGCTAAGTGAAATGAGCCAAAGAGAAAGACAATTATCAAATGGTTTCACTCATATGTTAAACACAGAAGACCACAGGGGAAGGGAGGGGAAAATGAAGGGGGAGAAGTCAGAGGGGAGACAACCATTAGAGCCCATGGACTGGGGGAAACAAAGAGAGTTTCAGAGGGGAGGTGGGTGAGGGGATGGGGTAGCTGGCTGATGGGTATTCAGGAGGGCACGTGTTGGGTGTTATATACAACTAATGAATCACTGAACACCACATCAAAAAGTAACGATGTACTGTATGGTGACTAGCATAATAAAATAATAAAGTTCCTGAACTTTCTATAGGGAAATCCTACTTAAGACACACACACACACACACACACACACACACACACACACACACCAAAAAACCCTACATAAACAAAAAAAATGATTCACTTGCCTGGATCAAATTTAATTGAACCTTGTGAGAAACCGATAAGCCAGGGATAAACTCAAATTTTAGGTATATTTACATGTGCTAAGTACGATGAAAACTGTTACTAAACCTAAGTAAGAAACTGTATAAATCAACTTCTAAAGGAAACCAATTAGAAAATAAGCAAATTTATTCTTTATATACCCAACAACTGGTACAAAGGTAAAACTTGTGCAAGGCAGACTTGATTGATGACTACGCTAACCCACGATGACATACATAATGGGGTGTGTGTGCCAGATAGTGTTTCCATCTAAAATGAACTGCAAGGGCCATTTCTCTTAATAATATTTTGAAGAGATGTTAATATCTTGTCTGAAACTCTCATTAACCAATGAGCACTTGTTTTGAATTCAGACAAAGTATATGCATAAGTTTATATCTCTAGTTAAAGACAGGCGGATGGAAGGAAGGAAGGAAAGGAAAAGAGAGAGAGGGAGGGAGGGAAGGAAAGGGAGGGGAAGAAAGAAAGGAAGGAAGAAGTCTCAAATGTCAGGTGCACAGATGTTCTTTCTCTAAGTCTGTCAGGCTCCCTGCTCTGCAACAGGAGTTCTATAGCCAGTGCTTGACTCTACTTGCCCAGCAGGAGCTGCAAGGAACACATTAGTCCCTTCGTGGGTTCCTCCTCTGCTCTTACATGACAACCACGCTTCTGACACCAGGTGTGGGTGGGGTTTTCCCATATGAAGTCATTCTGTGACACCAGCGGGTGTCCTACAATTTAGCTCAATTCTGACACTACCTGGAGATAGTGTTAGATTCCACAAGGGCTCAGTCCCATGAGGCTGTCTTCTGTGCAGACACCAGGTGCAAAGACTATGGGTCCTCAGGCTACCCACAGCTTGTCTGACCTGGCTACAAAGCACCGGTTTCCATGTCCTCCTGATTATCAGCTCACAGAACTCAGGGAAGCACACTGACCAGTTTAAGGTATGATAAAGGACAAAGATGAACAGTCAGATGAGATACACAGGGTGAGCATGGTCCAGGACAATCCTGAGCATGGGAGCTTCTGTTCCCATAGCGTTTGGGCGTCGCCCTCCAAGTGGATGTGTTCATCAGCTTGGAAAGGCCCAAACCCCATATTTTGAGGATTTTATGGAGGCTTCCTCATGTAGGTATGGTTATTAACTCAATTTCCAGCCCTTCTGTCCTATCTGGAGAATGGGAGGTGGGAGGTAGGGCTGCAGAAAATCCCAAGCTTCTAATCTAAGCTTGGTCTTTCTGGTGACAAGGCCCCATCTACGAGCCATCCAGAGCCACCTCATTAGACCAAAAGATGCTCCTAGTGCTCTTATCACTTAAAAATTTATAAGGCGGTGGTGCCTGGGTGGGTCAGTCAGTTAAGCATCCAACTCGATTTCAGTTCCAGTCATCATGATCTTAGGGTCATGGGATCAAGCCCTGCGTTGGGCTCTGCATTCACACTAAGTTTCTAAAATAAATCTTTAGAGGGGAAAAAAGGTAAAAGAAACAAAAGACTTTTTTAAGGGTTTTAGGAACTCTGTGCCAGGAATAGGGATGAGGATCAAATATATATTTCTTATGATTCACAATATCACAGAAACTCCAAGTGATGTCTCACTCAGTCATTGACGCTTTCTTAAGTTGTGCACTGAAACATAACTCTACCTTTCTGGTTTGCTAATATTTTACTGGGATTATTGGACATTTTAGCTCAAATCCCTACTGAAAGTTTGAGGAAGGAAGAATGGAGGGAAGGAAGGGTAAATAAGACAGTGAATGAACAAATGGAAAAAACTTGGAAGAAAATTCCACATGTGTTTAATCCTTGTTATGGGCTAAATTGCGTCCCTCCAAAATTCAAATGTTGAAGTCCTAACCTCCAGTACTTCAGAGTGATTGTCCTAAGAAATAGGCTCTTTAAAGATGTAATTAGGTTAAAGTTAGCTCATGAGGGTGGGCCTCATGACATTGGTGTCATAAGGACACCAATGTAACTGGTGTCCTTATAAGAGATGACCACACAGACACCCTAAGGAAAGACCATTCATGAGCCAAGGAGACAAGTCTTAGCAATGACCCAGCCCAGACCCGACTGCAGACTACAGCGCACAAGAATTGTGGTGAGAGGGGCGCCTGGGTGGCTCAGTGGGTTAGGCCTCTTCCTCCGGCTCAGGTCATGATCCCGGGGTCCTGGGATGGAGCCCCCCCCCCCCCCCCCCCGCATCGATCAGCGGGGAGCCTGCTTCCTCCTCTCTCTCTGCCTGCCTCTCTGCCTGCTTGTGATCTCTCTCTGTCAAATACATACATAAAATCTTTAAAAAAAAAAAAAGAATTGTGGAGAGAAAACACATTTCTGTTGTTTCAGCCCTCCCTTCCGAGGGACTTTGCTATGGCAGCCCAAGAAAACTGATGCCATTCTAGACGCCGTCCAGGAGGCATTTTTCTTTTGATTTGATAGAGAGACGCACAGCAAGAGAGGAAACACAAGCAGAGGGAGAGGGAGAAGCGGGCTCCCTGCTCAGCAAGGATGTGGGCTCAAGCCCCCAGGAAGCAATTTCTAAAAAATAACTCGTGTTATTATTACCACTCTCTTCACATGGCAGGATACGAGTTTACGTTTCTTGGACACGTATTGGGAGTCAGCATCCATTCCCACTTTCTTCTGGCTGACATTCTGTACTGAGGGCTGGGAAAGCTGCAAGTATATTTCCCAGAGCCCCTTTTACCTAAGGATCTTGATACAAAGGGTATTCATACGATTACTAGGCACACTTCTGTGAGATTTACAAAACAGGGTATTATCCTGCGGATGCTGGCAATTCCCTGCTGGGCAAGCAAGACTAGCCATGAACCTTCTCTGCAGCAGCGCCAGGAAGGGTCAGCACTCCCTGGCCCAGACAACAGGATGCAAGAGGACTCCTGACTCTGCTGGGAAAGAGATGAGAAGGCAGGGGTGTCCACGCTCAGAGACCTAGACCCTTGCTCTTCTTTGCTCCTGCTTTCATTGGTCCTTCTGGAGAGTCACAGATCCTTATCACTTTCTCAAGCGAGGATGTACGATAAGGGGTCTCATTGGAACTAGGAGGATCTGCTTACAGGAAACATAGGATACGCTGATCAGCGAGTTCTAAGAGTTCTGCTGAGCACAGCCTAGGGGCAATGCTGGGGCAGCTGTTGGGTCTAAGAAGGCTCCGGAGGGCAACTCCCCCCAGCATTCCAAAGGCCCCCCTCATCCGAAACCTTCCCCCGCCCCCAGCGGCCTCCGCTGTGACATTTTAGCAAGCCTGGTGTTGTGGCTGAGCTCATGCTCTGCATTAACCCCAGCATGCCTGTGCGGTCGGCTCCCTCAGTAAAACTGAGAAAGTACGGGCCGACGGAGTTAGAGAAAGCAGCCCCCAAGCTCACCCTCGCGTCCCCCAGGCCGCAGGGACGGGGCGCGCCGAGCACCCCGCAGCGGCACTGCCAGCCCGCCTCGCAGATTGCCTCTCAGCACGGTGTGTTTTAGATCCGGCACAGCGCGAACACGGATAGACACTGCCTGGAGTTAACACTTCAAGGTCTGGGTTTAAGCCTGTTTCTCAATCACTTCCGCGGATTTCCTACTAACCCATCTACTGTTTTTATATCCTTCCCGCTTAAAAGATTCCAAGTGCTTCCTGTTTCCTACACGGAACTCGGAATTGTGCTTCAGATTAAGAAATATCAAAATATATGCTGATAGTAATGGGTTTACCCTACTGAACACAAAAACAACCAAAGAATGACTCCATAAAAGCAACAAGTCATGGAGCGCCTGGGTGGCTCAGTGGGTTAAGCCTCTGCCTTTGGCCCAGGTCATGGTCTCAGGGTCCAGGGATGAAGCCCTGCATCAGGCTCCCTGTTCAGTGGAGAACTTGCTTCTCCCTCTCCCTCTGCCTTCTGCTCTGCCTACTTGTGCTCTCTCTCTGTCAAATAAATAAATAAAATCTTAAAAAGCAAAAAAGAAACAAGTCAATGAAGAAGAAAGATATTCTTGTTCTTATAATAAGAAGTCAAATGATAAATGTAGAAAGAATGATAGATTTAGAAAATCGCCACTTGGAAATCACTAAATTAATAACTGATTTAGGCAAGGATCATCAATGAGTGATAAACAGGTAAATGTTGAATGAGAAGAGGATATTTACATAGTCTCAAAGTATCTCCTCACAAGATACTTATTAACTGCAACAACAATAAAGGAATTATGAAGAAACCTGGCAGACATCATCATAAGCAAATGATCATAATTAACATCACCAGTAATGGGACAACTGACATTGTATGTCTACTGAGATGAGGCACTGAAAAAGACACAGTACCAGTTATTTTGTATTCCCACCCAAAATACATAGCCTGAATTAACAGTGAGTAGATAACAGACCAAACCAAATTGTGGAATGTTTTACAAAGTAACTGGGCTGTCCTCTTCAAAAATGCCAATGTCATAAAAAGAAAAGAAAGCCCATAGGTGAAAGGAGATGAAAGAGAAGGACAGCTGAATTCAGCACACATTCAAAGATTTTCTTTTGCTAAAAAGGCATTGTAGGCAGAAGAGAGAACTCAGAAATAGATCCTCACATCTATGGTCAACTGATCTTCGACAAAGCGGGAAAGAATGTCCAAAGGGAAAAAAACAGCCTCTTCAACAAATGGTGCTGGGAAAATTGGACAGCCACACGCAGAAGAATGAAACGAGACCATTTCCTTACACCACACACAAAAGTTGACTCAAAAATGAATGAAAGACCTCAAAGCGACACAGGAATCCATCAAAATCCTGAGGCAAACACAGGCAGCAACCTGTTCAACCTCAGCCACAGCAACTTCTTCCGGGAAACATCGCCAAGGCAAGGGAAGCAAGGGCAAAAATGAACTATTGGGACTTCATCAGGAGCAAAAGCTCTTGCACAGCAAAGGGAACAGTCAACAAAACCAAAAGAGAATAGATTGGGAGAAGGTATTTGCAAGTAACATATCAGATAAAGCTCTAGTACCCAAAATCTGTAAAGAACTTATCAAACTCAACACCCAAAGAACAAATAATCCAATCAAGAAATGGGCAGAGGACATGAACAGACATTTCTGCAAAGAAGACATCCAGATGGCCAACAGACACATGAAAAAGTGCTCCACATCACTGGGCATCAGGGAAATACAAATCAAATCCACAATGAGATACCACCTCACACCAGTCAGAATGGCTAAAATGAACAAGTCAGGAAAAGACAGATGCTGGTGAGGATGTGGAGAAAGGGGAACCCCTTGGTGGGAGTGCAAGTTGGTGCGGCCACTCTGGAAAACAGCATGGAGGTTCCTCAAAAAGTTGAAAATAGAGCTACCCTACGACCCAGCAATCGCACTACTGGGTATTTACCCTAAAGATACAAATGTAGTGATCCGAAGAGGCACGTGCATCCGAATATTTATAGCAGCAATGTCCACAACAACGAAACTACGGAAAAAGCCCAGATGTCCATCAACAGATGAATGGATAAAGAAGATGTGGTATATCTCTATATACAATGGAATACTATGCAACCATCAAAAACGAAAATCTTGCCATTTGCAATGACATGGATAGAACCAGAGGGTGTTACCTAAGTGAAATCAGACAATCAGAGAAAGATAATTATCAAATGATCTCACTGATATGAGGAATTTGAGAAACAAGACAGAGGATCATGGGGTAAGGGAGTGAAAAATGAAAGAAGATGAAACCAGAGAGAAAGACAAACCGTAGGAGACTCTTAATGTCAGGAAACAAACTGAGGGTTGCTGGAGGGGAGCGGTGTAGGAAGGATGGAGTGGCTGCATGATGGACATTGGGGAGGGTCTGTGCTATGGTGAGTGCTGTGACTTGTGTAGTGCTGATGAGTCACTGACCTGCACCCCTGAAACAAATAATACATTATATGTTAATTAAAAAAAAAGAAACCGAACTTTTAAAAAAGATTTTATTTATTTATTTGACAGACAGAGATCACAAGGAGGCAGAGAGGCAGGCAGAGAGAGAGGAAGGGAAGCAGGCTCCCCGCTGAGCAGAGACCCTGATGTGGGACTCAGTCCCAGGACCCTGAGATCATGACCAGAGCTGAAGGCAGAGGCTTAACCCACTGAGCCACCCAAGCACCCCACTGACTGAACTTTTAGTTGAGTTTGAGGAGACAGCAAATCTCCATTAAGGCACCTTAGATAAACTCTCTTGGAACTCAAAAACAAAAAAACAAAACAAAACAAAAATCTTAGAAAAGTTAAACTCTAAATCCTTTTACATCAATAGTTAGGAAGATCCAAGAAGAAACAGAATGGAGAGTTTAAATTTCCAAAGAGAACTCCCCATTAGCACAAATGAATGTTAGGAATACATCAGTGAGTTCACCCATTTAAGCAAAGAGAGAAAGAGAATAGGATTGTTCCTTACTGCTCTATAATTAAGCAGAGGGAATGGATGTATCTACTGATTTTTCTGCCAAAGATCGCTCTAAAAACATCTTGGAAAGGTGTCATTTTCAAGCAATACCTTCCTGGGAGCTGTAGAAACAGGCTTTCTCGATCTGGGCAATTTTCTCCTTAAAACTTGATGCCAACTTCCCTTATTTCTTATGCTTTCTGCACCTCTGTTATATTGCTTAAAATCTTTTTTAAAAACATTTTTGTAAAAAAAATGTTTATTTATTTACCTGATGTTTTTAAAGATTTTATTTGACAAAGAGAGACACAGTGAGAGAGGGAACACAAGCAGGGGGAGTTGGAAAGGGAGAAGTAGGCTTCCCATTGAGCAGGGAGCCCGATGCAGGGCTCGAACCCAGGACCCTGGGATCACGACCTGAGCCAAAGGCAGACACAATGACTGAGCAACCCAGGTGCCCCATTAAAATCTTTTTTTAAATTTTAAATCCATTTTCCAAAAAGAAAACAATAAATAACTTTGGAAAATAAATCTGAAATTTCACATTTTTCTCCTGGTTAATCATTTTTCAGAATGATTATGTGTTCATGTTGACTCACCTACACTGTGGTTGCTCTTAGTATAAAATTAAAACATCCCAACATGGCAGATAAAAGCCTCTCATGGGTTAACCCTATCCTTTTCCTGCCTCATTTCTCATCCTGCCTGTGTGCATCTTTTTTTTTTTTTTAAGATTTTATTTATTTATTTGACAGACGGAGACCACAAGTGGGCAGAGAGGCAGGCAGAGGGGGGCGGGGGAGGGGCAGGCTCCCGGCTGAGCAGAGAGCCCGATGCAGGGCTCGATCCCAGGACCCTGAGATCATGACCCCAGGACCCTGAGATCATGACCTGAGCCGAAGGCAGAGGCTTTAACCCACTGAGCCACCCAGGTGCCCCTCTTTTTTTTTTTTTTTTTTAAGATTTTATTTACTTATTGGACAGAAACAGAGACAAGAAGAGGTAGAACACAAGCAGGGGAAGTGGGAGAGGGAGAAGCTGACTCCCCGTTGAGCAGGGGGCTCAATGTGGGGCTCCATGTGGGGTTCGATCCCAGGGTCCTGGAATCAGGAGCTGAGCTGAAGGCAGACACTTAACGACTGAGCCACCCAGGCGCCCCAGCCTGTGTGCATCTTTTGTGCTCTGGCTGTGTTGGCTTTCCTTCAGTCCTATGCACTTTGCCTTGTTTCCTCTACCTGGATGACTCTAGGCTTTACCTCTATTTCCTACATAATTCTTCCTTTACTTTCCAACTCAAGTCTCCTTCTCTGAATTCCCTGAGTAAATGACATCTCTTGTAAATGTTCTCCTAAATCTTTGTCATTATTTTTGTGGCATTTAGCATAGCTATGACATTTTCTTTCTCTTCATGATCATGTAATTGATTCCATCTCCTCCTCCTTCCCCAGTAAGCTCTTATCTCCTTTGAGGTGGAGGCCAGAACTGCTGAGCTTCCCATTCTGTATTTTGGAGGAGTAAGCATACAATACATAATTCTTTATATAATTGAGGGAATGAATGAATGAACTTCGTAACTGTTAGCTAAAAGAGATGAAGGTAGATCTATTTCTTGGGACCAGCTACAAGAGCTGTTTATGCATGCAGATTTCCTTCCAGAACTCATTTCAGTGACCTCAGATCCAGAAGTGTAACTTCTTGAAATTGGCATGCTGGCCCAGAGTCATGACAACTCTGACCAGATGTCTGCCTTTGATGGGCCCAAATTAAGTCCACTTAGGAGAGGGATCAAGAATCCTATAAAAAACAACACCAAGCAATAAAATCTCTCCCCTTAATACTTGCTTAACACCAATTTTTATTTAATCTATTACTTTGTGGAAGTCAAGGATTTAATTCAGTGGTTCATGAGCACCCAAGAACGTAGGAGATCAGTGAACATCTTTTTTTTTTTTAATTTAAATTCAACTAGTTAACATATATGTATTATTTGTTTCAGGGGTACAGATCTGTGAATCATCAGTCTTATACAATACCCAGTGCTCATTACAACACATGCCCTCCCCATGGCCATCACCCAGTGACCCCATCCCTCCACCCCTCTCCCCTGCAGCAAACCTCAGTTTTTTCCTACAGTTAAGTCTCTTAAGGTTTGTCTCCCTCTCTGGGTTTGTCTTGTTTCATTTTTTTCCTCTCTTCCCCATGATCCTCTGTTTTGTTTCTTAAATTCCACATATCAGTGAGATCCTATGATAATTCTTTCTCTGTTTAACTTAGTTCACATAGCATAATACCCTGTAGTTCCATCCACGTTGTTGCAAATGGCAAGATTTCATTTTTATGGCTGAGTAATATTCGATTTTACGTATATACCACATCTTCTTTGTCCACTCATCTGTCAATGGACATCTGGGCTCTTTCCATACTTTGGCTATTGTGGACATGCTACTATAAACATTGGGGTGCACGTGCCCCTTCAGATCACTACATTTGTATCTTTAGGGTAAATACCCAGTAATGCAATTGCTGGGTCATAGGGTAGCTCTATTTTCAACCTTTTGAGGAACCTCCATACTGTTTTCCAGAGTGCCTGCACAGGTTTGCCTTCCCGGGTCAGTGAACATCTTGAAAGAATATACAAAATTTATCCGTATGTCTGTTGGCTTTTTGCTTTTGGTGGTGGTTATAAGCAAATTTTCATCAGATAATCTAGTAAGTAGATGTGCCATACAATTTTAAAAGGAACCATTTTTCTACACCATATGGATACTGTTTGATTTTATAAATAAAATTATTTGAAATGCAAGACCATGACTTTGAACTGAGAAATACTAGGTTAAGACCCTAGCTTGATTATTTATTTACTAACGGTGATTTGGACAAGTTACTTCGCTTCTCTCTGGATCTCTTTTGTCATTCATAAGACATGAATAGTGTTTACTTCATGGGTATTTTTTAGGGATTTTAAAGGTATGTGAGAAAATACACAAAGTGAAACATGGTAAGTGTTCAATAAATTGTAACCGTGTTTATGTATGCGGGAGGTAATAGGTATGGCTTGGATTTGGAAAACCAGCAGAATATATTTTTAAATGGCTTGAATTAAAAATTTCCATTCTGTTTTAGAAATCCTGTCTCCGATGGATCTTGAGCACCCAAGTAGTTAAATCCACAGCAGAAACACACAAGTCACGGAGCACGCAGGTGTGTGGAGGCTGCAGGGATCCGCGCTCCCGAGCAGCAGCTTCGACATTGGGATGAAAGCTGGTTTCGGACTAAAAAATGCGAACTGCCGAAGCAACAGCGCGACCTCGGCAGGCCCCGCTGGGAGTCGAACCCAGGATCTCCTGTTTACGAGACAGGCGCTTTAGCCAACTAAGCCACGGAGCCAGCCGCGCGGCCGGCGCAGGTGCTTCCCGGATCGCCGCGCGCTCCATCCGGCGCGCCAGCCCTTAGGCGTGGGCAGCGCGGCCGGAGCCGGGGGCGCGCGGAGGGGGCGCGGGAGCCGGAGGTCGGCGTGCACGGCAGCACGCATGCGCGCGACCGGGACCGGGAGCCGCGGCGCCGGGCGTCGTGCGCAGGCCCGGGCTCTGCGTTCTGGCGTTGCTCTTTTCCGTTCCACCCAGAATGCCTTTGCAGTGAGTAGAGACTGAATTTCTTGCAAACCAGGATGGCCACTTCTAAAAATTTAATTTATGTCAGCAAACTTCTGTGACTAGGGACTAGGTGGACACTGTACTCCATTTACTGTGTATTTACCGAGTGTGAAAACAGCCCAAACCATAGTGAACCCACCATGGCGTTTCTGAATTCCAATTGGTGGCACCGTTTAAGGTAAGGACTGAGTAAGTTTCTGTCACAGAAGCGCCGCTGAGGTGCCAACACGCACAGCGAACCGCTGCCCAACATGAGCCACGGTCTGGAGAGCCGACTGTGTGCCAGAGCCAACAGATGGAGGCATACAACAGAGTCAGAAACAAATGTTCATACGTTTAAGTAGGGTGCCCGGTGGCTCAGTCGGTTAAGCCGCTGCCTTCTGCTCAGGTCATGATCCCAAGGTCCTGGGATCAAGCCCCCGTTGGGTTCCCTGCTCAGCAAAGAACCTGCTTTTCCCTCTCCCTCTGCCTGCTGCTCTCCCTACTTGTGCTCTCTCTCTCTCTCTGTCAAATAAATACAATCTAAAAAAAAAAAAAATACAGTTTGTAAATGTAACAATAAAAGAAATACAAGACAATAGATGAGCACTTAATATGGGCTGGTAATACAACCCATAGTACCGTACTCTGCCCTGTGTCCATGGCTCAGTGCATTTTGGGGGCATTTCCCTTTATTAGAGTTTTTCTAGCAAAATGTCATATATAACACATAAATTATACAAGTAGCACTTGTAAACATCTTTAATACTTTCAAGTTAATTCCAGGTGTTTAACTGTAACAGGAATCTGTGCCAAGCTGTAATGAAATAAATCTGACGATGGCCCAAGAATCTGACCACCGCCCAAGAGTAGGAAGGTGTGGAAGGCAGAGCCAGTGGAACCCATTCCAGTGAGGACCTCCCAGAAACAGACTTGCGGGGAAAGGAATGTGTAAGGGGCTGAAAGCGGGTAACAGGAGAGAGGGGGCAGTCTGATGTAAAACCGCTTGATTAACACGAGACCCAAAATAGGGAAATGAGGGGCCTGAGTGTGGATACAGGGACATGATTTTTCGCAATTGCAGTGATTTCTCATGACCCTCAATGAACGCCTCCTCTGTTGAGAATAGGGTGAGTCAACATACTAGAGCTAACAGTGTTATCAGTTGAATTCTGTCCCCCTAAACATTCGTATGTTGACGTCCTAACTCCTGGGATATAAGTAGTTAAGATCAAGTCATCCTAGAGTAGGATGGGCCTCTCTGATAAATTAGATATATAGGGGCGCCTGGGTGGCTCAGTGGGTTAAAGCCGCTGCCTTCGGCTCGGGTCATGATCTCAGGCTCCTGGGATCGAGCCCCGCATCAGGCTCTCTGCTCTGCGGACAGCCTGCTTCCTCCTCTCTCTCTCTGCCTCTCTGCCTTCTTGTGATCTCTATCAAATAAATAAATAAAATCTTAAAAAAAAATTAGATATATATACTATGTGTCTACATATACTCATGTCCTTGGAAAAGGGGGACACTTGGAGACAGACACACACACATGTGCAGTCAAATGCCCTACCAATGAGCTATACCCCCTCTAGACACACACACATGTGAACGTGAAGGCAGGCATCTCCGCGATGCAGCGACAAGCCAAAGAACAACACAGACTGTGGGTGAATTACCAAAGCTCGGGGAGAGGCATGGAGCAGAAGAAACATCCTGCCTAGCCCCTGACCTAGGGTCTGTAGTTTCCAGAACTGTGAGATGACACACTCCCATTCTTGAAGCCTCGTAGTTTGCCTTATTTGGTTATGACCAGCCTAGGTATCATCTTCTGAAGAAGTAAGGTTTTTTTTCCCCTACGTTTTGCCCCAAACTTAACTGAAATAAATTTATTTTAAAAGGGAACCAGTGAATAGAGGGTGATGGGAGGAACATGTGAAAGGTTTCTATACGCTAGGTAAAAAGCTGAACAAAAACTAAATTTCAAAGGCAAAAAGAATAGGAAAGTAAAAAAGTGAAGGAAGGGAGGGAGGGGGAGGGAGGAAAGAACATGTCCATGTCTGATCAGCCATCCAGGTCTGAAGTTCCTGGAAACTACCAGAGGCGGAGAGAAAGTGGAAGGAAATAAGGGCCACTCAGAACTGGAATACTGACACACATATGGGAGGAAGACGGCTACAGCCTGGGCAGGCAATATTAAGAACGGGTAGCATGGAAGTCTGAAGGTAGAAGAATCAAAGAGGAAGAATGGGGCCATTATAGGGGGGGTTAAAGCAAAGACTGAGCTAGGAGCACACAGCAGCCAGAGCCTCATGGGGGGCTGAAGAGGGGGAGGAGAGAGAATGGGGCAAGCAGGTGAGAGAGACCGGAGACTGAGGTGGCGGTTCCTTGAGCACTGGGGGCTGAGGGCGGCCAGGAGGGGACACTCTGCAGAGGGATGCAGCCCGGGGAGGTGTGGCTGGTGGCCTCAGGGGAGACAGAGTGGGCTCTGTTATTGGGTCGGTAAAAACAGACTTCTAGTATAGGAAAACCGTGATATATTGCCCCCCCGCCCTGTTTCTATTTACTGGCAAACGCTAGCTTCTTACAAACTTTGGTCCTACTTTATGGGAGAATCTCATAACTTTGACCTTATTTTTTTCCGGATTTAAGATGAGTTACTTTATGAAAAAAGAAATAATCATTATACTTAGAGTGGGTTTCCCCATCAGTACCACTAGAAACTAAAAGAGAGCAACAACAGACAAATGATGGAATAACACGATTATGGTGCTGAGGGAAGATAACTCTGAGATTAAAATTCTTTATCTAGGGGCGCCTGGGTGGCTCAGTGGGTTAAAGCTCAGGGTCCTCGGATCAAGCCCCACATAGGGCTCTCTGCTCCGCGTGGAGCCTGCTTCCTCCTCTCTCTCTCTCTCTGCCTGCCTCTCTGCCTACTTGTGATCTCTCTGTCAAATAAATAAATAAAATCTTAAAAAAAAAATCCTTATCTAGCTAAATTATTCAAGAATAAGGATTAAATAAAGACCTTTAAAATGTGTTATTAACTCAGATCTTACTGAGATCAATGTAAAAAGGGAATTGAGCAAGAAGCAGTGAGATGTGAAAAGGTTTGGTGAGCTAAATAAACAGGAAGTTTGTAGCTAGACTTTTAAAAAAGATTTTATTTATTTGACAGAGAGAGAGAGACAGCAGGAGAGGGAACACAAGCAGGGGGAGAGGGAGAAGCTGACTCCCACTGAGCAGGGAGCCCTTTGTGGTGCTGGATCCCAGGATCCTGGGATCATGACCTGAGTGGAAGGCAGATGAGTCACCCAGAGGCCCAGTACTTAAAAAGAAGCATTTATTTGCATTATAATAGTAAGTAACATTTGGATGACTTTAGGAAGAACAAGATGTCTCTGTGAGAGCTGGGTTGCACTCTGACCTAAAAAACTATAAGATAATAAATTTGTGGCGTGTTAAGATTAAAACGAAACAAAAAAGAACAAGGTAGAACCAAACTGATAGCAACAACGTCAGGGAAACTGGTAGGACAATATTCCTAGCTACAAGACTTTCAAGTCCTTGCATGGCTCAAGAAGAGAAGCTATGATGTGTCTCTTGCGAGTGAGCCCCGGGAGACACCAACACTCACCAGGCTGAGGGCAAACCGAGGGGTAACTCTGTGTAGTGACCTTCTGGTGGTAGAACGCGTGCTTTTTAAGACTAAGAGGCATTTATCACTTAGCAAACTAATGAGCCACAGTGTAAATACAGAATAAATACAGCAGAAACTTGGACAACGGATATAAAGATTCGGCTCCTAGATGAAGAAACATAAAAGGCCAACAAACGTGAAATATGCTGAAACTCACCGGTGATCTGACAAATGCAGATCTGAAGAATACTTTTACCTTCACCTGCTGGCAAAACTTTTCAAGTTCAACAATGCCAAGCATTGGTAGAGGGCGGCAGACACTATCATTGGTTTCTAGGAATACAAATTTTGCACAAGCAGTATGGAGGCCATTTTGGCAATATCTAGAAAAGCCGGAGACAGCCTCACTTTAAGATTCAGCAATCCCACTTCCAGATAAAGGATTTAGCAACTTCTTACAAATTGTCCAAGGAGCCACGTACAGTGATGTCCTTTGTGGCATTGCTTGGGGAAGCAAATTTTGGACATAAAGCTACGTGTTCTTCAACAGATTACCTACACAACAATTAAAGTTTAAATGCACTGTGTCTCCTTCCGTCGCAGGGAATTTGTGTGAAGTAGAAAATAGTGAACAAAAGGAACGTAATAAATACGGGCAGTGGGACAGATAAGTAGTGTAAAATTTTTATAGATATATACACATGTGGAAAAAGATTAAAATGTACACTAGGAGGCACCTGGGTGGCTCAGTGGGTTAAGCCACTGCCTTTGGCTCAGGTCATGGTCCCAGGGTCCTGGGATCAAGTCCCGCATTGGGCTCTCTGCTCAGCAGGGAGCCTGCTTCCTCCTCTTTCTCTGTGATCTCTGTCTGTCAAATAAATAAATTTTAAAAAATAAAATAAAATGTACACTAGAGCGGTACGCATGGAGAGAGGGCGAGAAATGAAAACTGCGGGGTAAATTATTTTCTTAGAAAGATTTGGATAATGGGTTTGTGAGGCCTATTGTAGTATTCTCTGTATTTATACTTCAAATATCTCATCATGAATTTTAATTTTAATAAAAGAAGGTGTTTGGCATAAACGTTCACATTATCACATTAGAAAAATAATGCAGAAGTAAAGCGAGAGTCCGGTGCACTTGCAAAACTCCAAGTATGAGCCCATTTGCCCCACATACAGTAGAGTCTCATCCACTCATCAGACATTGCTAGAATTTCTCGACTTTCAAAGCTATGCATCAAATGCCTGAGGGAAATTGCAAAGGGAAGAGAAACAGTCTTTGTCCTTAAGTGGCTAAAATGTTAACTGACGAAACAAAATGTATCTATGGGTAATGATCTGGAAATTTCCCCAGAACACGTTCTGTTCCTTCTTAAAGTGATTCTTACATCTTCTTAAATGCAGGGGTCATTGCTTCCTAGAGAACCGGCACTTTTTATTGGATAAAAATTTACCAAGAGAATTGCAGGATCTAAGAACAAAGTGTGACAGTTAAATTTTATGTGTCAACTCGGCTAGGCTATCCTGCCCAGTTTTTTGGGCCAAAAAACCAGTCTAGTTGTTGCTGCAAAGGTATTTTGATTAGATGTGACTAACATTTAAATCAGCAGACTTAATGAAGTGAAGCAGGTGAGTCTCCATAATGTGGGTAGGTTTCATCCAATCAGCAGAGAATATACAGAATTCCCCCAAGGAGGAATAAATTCTGCTTCCAGATTATCTTTGGATTCAAGACTACAACATCACCCCTTGCCAGACTTGCCGGCCTGCCCTGCAAATTGCAGACTGTTGTGTGAGCCAATTTCTCAAAATAGATGTCTCCCTTTCTCCATCCGTGTCTCTTTACTTACACACACACACACACACACACACACACACACACACACACTACTGCCGTGTTTCTCTAGAGAACCCTGACTAGCTCACAAAGTGAGAAGATGCTCAGTTGCTGAGAGCAACCGAGGGCTCAGGGAACTCCCAATTAACCCTTACCCAATTCTCAACATCATTCTTTCCTCGTCGCCCTATATGACCCAGAGAACTTACAAACTTGGCTGATTCAGTAACTCAGCGACACACAGGTTGAAGCTACAGCTGGTAATATGCCCCCTCACAAACAATGTTCCTTTACTGCGGTCACAGAGAGCCTGAGGCTTCCCTTGATGCTTTGAGCAGACCATTAAGATACTTAGGAACATTTTTTCCATTAACATATTCAATGTATAAGGTATAACCTTCCCCCTTGTTTCTCACTCAGCTTTCACACCGCAGTAGGGAAGGGAGCCTCAGCCCCCAAAGTCTTCCTGTCAGTAGGCAGTTCATTTCAGGTGACCAGAGGTGGCAACTTCCTTCAAGTTTCAGAGACGCTTGCCAAGTTCTGTCAGATTTCCTTCCAAGTCTGTTTGAACTCTCCCAGATTTGCTGCATTTTGCTGAGATCCTAGGGCTTGGAATGCACTCTGGTCATATGTAAATGTCTTTGTGAGAGGTGTGATTGGCTTCTATATTCTGATCTGATTTGTCCTCTCTTTGTACCTGAAGACCCAGTACAGACAAGAAAGAAGAGAAATTTTAGCCTTCTATGCTATCTATGTACCTGGCCATATCTTATTGTAAATCACCAAGAAATCAGTGGTCACAATTTAAAATTAAACGGTATGAAGATTGCCCCATACTACAATATAGGTCTGCTATGTCTCATTCTCCTTTAAGTGAGAAGAATAAGGTGTATATTTTCACGGAATGACCTAGGTTCACCTCTAATTTTCTCTAGCTACAAGGCTTTGTAGAAACTACTAAATGCAGCCAAACTCTGTAGGCTCAGAGAAGTTTCACTGTTGCTAAATAAAAGAAGTCTTTAGCCTTTTCTTCAATGCTAGGGAATAATGATCAGCAAGTAGAATTTTCCCCTAATGTCAGCTCTCTGCTTATTTCTATGTTCTTAGAAAATAGCCCCTTTTCTTTCTACCTTTGCTCCTCATAATATTCTTTGGGTAGAAAAAATACAGAAAATGAGATCGGGCTTTATCTAATTAAAATATTCATCTCCTGAAATATTGTTAAAAACATTGTTAATTTTCCAGCAGGGAGCCAGAACCCATGACACATGAGAACAAGCCCTCCCTTATGAAGACTTAGCCCCAAGTTACGAGTATCAAGTCCCCTCTTCTAGGAGATAATTTTATTTCAGGAAACGTGTAAATTTAAGTCAGAGTCTCTCAGTTCACTGGGAGATTCCTCCAAATTTAAATCTGGGGGAGCAGGATTTAGGGCATATCCCTTCTGTCCCAGAAGGCCCTGAATTATTAAGTGATCCACCTTCTTCCCAATGACCGGCTTTGCAAACCAGGGATGGGGGGGAGGTGAGAAGGGAGGGAGGAGAGAGAGGGCTGGGAAGAGAGGGAGGGAGAGGGCTGGGAAGAGAGGGAGTCCGAACTTTGCAAACCAGCTCCCACCGCCTCCCTCAGCGTGGAGGGAGATGGGTAGAAGAGAGGGAGAGGGGTGAAGGAGGGAGAGCAATGGGGAGAGAGATGGGGAGAGAGGGAGGGAGAGGGATGGGGAGAGAGGGAGGGAGAGGGATGGGGAGAGAGGGAGGGAGAGGGATGGGGAGAGAGGGAGGGAGAGGGATGGGGAGGGAGGAAGGGAGGGAGGGGAGAGAGGGAAGGCGGATGGGAGGAGAGGGGTCCACACTTGGCAAACCAGCTCCCACCGCCTGGCCCGCGAACCGAGCCGAGAGCTCACTCCCGGCCGAGCGCGCCGCTGGGCTGCACGCGCCGGACCTCGGGGTGAAGGTCACGCTCGGGAATGGGGAGGGGGCGGGGGAGGAGGTGATCCACCCGGCGCGTCCGCGGAAGAAACCCTCCTCGCGGGAGCTGAGCCTCAGCCTGGGAAACCCCGGGCGGGCTCGCTGCCCTGCGCCCCGGCCTGGAAGCTAAGCGGAGACAGGAGCTCGTCCCCAAACCTCCCAGCTCAGGGCTGACGCGGGTGAACGTCAGGTGCGTTTTTCCCGGCCGTTTCGGAGCCTGCGGGAACCGGCTGGGGCCGGAAGAAGAAAGCGATTTCCCCGGGGAGAAAAGGAATGGAGATGCTGGGGATCGAACCCGGGACCTCATGCATGCTAAGCATGCGCTCTACCACTGAGCTACATCCCCGCCGCGCGAAACCAGCCTTTCCTAAACCGTCTTCATGAAATGGAGCCAATTTACCGCTTCCCGCGTGGCCACGAATCTGTCCTCTTCTCGGCGGCGGGGAACTGGAATTTCCACTCTTGCCCCCAGCAGAGCCCCGGCGAGACGCCCGGCCCAACGCGCAGCCGCCGGCTCCGGGACGCGCAGAGCGCGCGGGGCGGGGACCCGCCGAGAAACACCCTTCCCGCGCTCTCCTCTTTCCTTCCAGAAGGTCTGTGCGCCGAAGGAAGGACACCTCCAGGGAGGAGAAGAGCGCGTTGCCAAGACTGTCTTTCACGAAGGAAGTACCCCGAGCCCCCGCGCTCCTGCACCCCGTTCCCGGGCTCCGGACGCCGCCGGGCGCCCTTCCTCACCTAGAAAACCGGGAGCCGGGGCAGGGATCGGTAAGGAGTGACCTCGCACCGCGAACAGCTGGAGGGCTGAAGCCGAGAGATGCTGGACCGGGGCCTGCGGCCCACTGACCCCGCTTTTGTGCAAAAACGCCACTCAAATCCAGAGACTATAAATCCTCGGACCCGCTCCGATGCAAAGAAGGGAGAAACGCGCTACTGCCGAGACGGAGCTGAAACGGGCTGCAGGAGTGGGTCTCCCGCCATCCCCGCCCCTTCCTCCCCCGGGGGCGCGCTCGGAGGATGCGGGGCCCGGCCCGGCGACCCGCGAGCCAGTCTGCGAGGATGGACGGGATGCCCGGGAGAACGGAGGGGGAGCTGAGGCTGCCGCTCGCAGGGGCGCCGACGTGCGTGTGGCTCAGGGCGGCTGCACTGGGGGACGGGGGCGGGGACCCCCGGGGAGACCGGGCCACGGGCGCCGGCGCGACCCCAGGGCTCCAGCACACCTCCTCCTTGCACCTGGCCGGCGGAGCCTAAAGTGTGGTCCTGCGGCAGGGATGGGGGGCCCACACGGTTTGCGCAAATCGTGAGTTGTCTGAAATAATCAGGGCCCAACCCTTCTTGCCCGTGATTGCTTCGGTGGCAGGTCCGCGACCCTCTGGTGGCTGACACGCGAGCCAGTCCGCCGAGGACGTCAGGATCAAAAGAGAGACGGGAGAAGAACAGCGACACTGTCTTTTAGCCTTCCAAGTCGATCTGCAAGGAATATCGTTTCGGATAATAGTCTGGTATCTTGAGAGAAACAGGTAACAATTATTTTTGTAAATAATGATTATTTGCCCAAGAGCATTTTTTTAAGTCTTGCTGTGAATATTAGTTATCTATTGCTGAGTAATACTCCAAATCTTAGTGGGTCAAGAAAATAAATGGCTATTATCTGGATTGATGGGTCAGAACTCCAGAGAGGCTTGGCTGGGCTCTGGCCCCAGGTGTCTTGTGACGCAGAACTCAGGCGTGTGCAGGGCCTGCCGCCAGGCTTGACCGTCTGCAAAACGCTTTCAAGATGCTGGGAGGAGGCCTCCATCCCTCCTCAGCTATGACTCCACCGACTGATCTGTGTGGGAGGGAACTCCCCAAGGGTGTTAAATCGGGAGGGAAGGGTCTCAGCCGGCCTTCTTGAACGCTAGCTAAGACACTGTGTCATCCTTAACTGTGCCTCACTGCTGAAACAGTAGCTGGCATACGTAAATATTGGAATCGTTTTTTAAAAAGAGTAAAAGAGTAAATGGAGAGAGAGAGAGATGCTTGTACACATGAATAAACAGAACATTTTCTGTTGGGAGATTTCAAATGAAAAGGCAACCTACTAAAATGGGGGGGGGGATTTTGCAATCTGGTTACTTAGCTGATAAGGGATTAATATCCAAAATATACAAAGAACTCATACAACTCAATAGCAAAACCAAACAAATGATCCAATTTAAAAATAGGCAGAGGAACTGAACATTTTCCCAAAGATATACAAATGGCCAACAGGTATGTGAAAAAGTGTTCAACATCACTCATCGTCAGAGAAATAGAAATAAAAGCCACAATGAGATCTCCCCTCACACCTGTTCCAACGGCTGTCAGCAAAAAGACAAGACTGTAGGCGAGGATGTGGAGAAAAGGGAACCCTCTGCGTCTGCACAGCCACCAGGGAAAAAAGTATAGAGGTTCCTCAAAAACTACACAGAACTACTATGGATCCAGCAGTTCTACTTCTGGGTGTGTCCTGATGTGGGAAGGATGTTAGGATTAGAAGCCAATGGCCACGAAAGAATTCTTGAGATGTCTTTATGCAAGAAGGTGGTTTTATTAAAGCAGGGGGACAGGACCCGTGGGCAGAAAGAGCTGCACGAGTCTCATGAGGCTCACGAGGCTCACATAGTTTCAAGTTGGGACGGGGTCAAGGACAGCACAAGCCTCCAAGGTATTTTGGAAGCAAGGTTTCCAGGATCCTGAGGGAGCTAGCTATTGTTAGGAAAGGGCATTTTTTACTGTTTAGTAACAATTCAGTCATGAGACCCTTCAGAGGAATATCGGGGGCCACAGGCTTGGGCCATGATTGCCAGCATGTATCTTGGGCAAGGGTGATAGAGGTATAAGTTTCCAAATGAATTTTTATTTGTTAAAGCAGACTTACAGGTCCTGGGAGTCCAGCCAGTGACTGCCTTTTGCCCTTAGCAAAGTGTCAACATCCAGGCAGTGGAGTTTCTAGAGGAAGGTCACTCTGCCAGTTGTGAGGACTTGGGAATGGGCTATAAGTACTAAGGAAATTTAATTTTTCTCCTGCTTTTGTTTCCCACATCATGTATATCTGTGATATTTAGTTTGTAACAGGAAATACGTATTCTGCTTTCATCCTATTGCTGGCACGGAGCTCCTAAAGCCTGTAGAATTTCCTACATCATTACAGCAACAAAGGTGTCTTTTGTTATGTTAATAGGTGGCTGTACCTAGAGTTGGAAGCTGGTTGCCAGGAGACCAGCTCCGAGATTAAAGGTTGGAACTCTCCATCTTACTCCCTGACCTTCAAGGAGAGAAGGGCTGGAGGATCAATCAATTGTCAATCTGCAATGATTTAATCAATTGTGCCATACCTAGGCATGGAGACTTCTCCGCATAAAAACCTCAAAGAAGAGGACTTGGAGGGCTTCTGGTTTTGCGATCACGTAGAGATCTGATGTGAGCAGTGCACTTGGTGGGCACAGAAGCTCCATGCCCTTTTCCTGAGCATCTCTGCCATCTGGCTGTTTCTGAGTTATATCCTTTTAACTGAGTAAGTAAAATGTTTCTCTGAGTAATGTGAGCTGTTCTAGCAAATTAATCAAACCCAAGAAGAGTGGGTCATGGAAACCTCTGATTTCCAGACAGTTAGTGAGAAGTACAGTGCTGGTGTCTGAAGCAGGGACAATGAGTGGGAGGGGAAGCCGTTCTTTGCTGGATGGAGCCCTTAATCTATGGGATCTCATTAGGTCTCCAGAAAATAGTGTCAGAATTCAGCCGAATGATTGGGCACTTGGCTGATATACAGAGCATTGCTTACGGGTGTGGGAAAGTTGCCTGCACACACACAGTGGAATTTGGTGACTAGAACCACCACCCTTCAATATTCAAAGGAAATTAAAACAGGTATCAAAGAGATATCCATACTCCCCTGTTCACTGTAGCACTGGTCACAGTAACAACACATGAAAACAACCTAGGCGTCCATCGAGATGAATGGATAAAGAAGATGTGGTCCCTATATTCAATGCTATATTACCACCACAAGAAGAAAGGAGATGCTGCCATTTGGGACAACATTCTGGGACCCTCAGGGTTATGCTAAGCGCAGTGAGTCCGAGGAAGACAAATGCTGCATGGTATCAGTTCCCCATGGGGAACCAGGGCGGCAAAAAGTCAAACTCATAAAAACAGCAGAGAAGTGCTTACCAGAGGTTGAAAGTGCGGAAATGGAGGGGTGATAAAAGGGTACAGACCTTCACCTCTGAGAGGAGTAGGGTCTGAGGACCTCACATAAAACACGGGGGCTGTAGCCGGTAACAGCGGACTGAGTGACAGATCTGCCACGAGAGCAGAACTTACATATCCACACACACGATAAATGAAGAAAATGATGGATGGGGGCGGTTGGTGGCTCCATCAGTTAAGCGTCCAGCTCGTGATTTTGGCTCAGGTCGTGATCTCCGGGTCCTGAGACTGAGCTCCCGCTCAGTGGGGAGTCGGACTCTGCTGGCGATTCTCTCCATCTGCCCCTCCCCCTGCTTGTGAGCACTCTCCCTCTTTCTAAAATAAATTTTAAAAGAGGTGATGGATGTATTAATTAACTAGATTGGGAAATCCTTTCCCTGTGTGTGTGTGTGTGTGTGTGTGTGTGTGTGTGTGTCTGTGTATATCAAATCATCCACAGCGTGTACTATAAAGGTCTTAAGTTTTATGTTAATTATACCTTTTGTGATCTATGCCTGACCCGCACTACTTGCCCAAAACATTTCTGGCAGAACGGCCTCAGTAGCCCATAGTTCAAAGCAAACAAAAGAATGTAAGACACCCGCTATCAGACCAGGAGATCACCCAATCCTATCGCAGACTGCTAAACCTCCCAAAGTAAAGATTGTCCGAAGCACTTTCGTGAGTCACCTTTGCAGGACTGAACCTGAACCCTCTTTGAGCCTCAGACACACTAGATCAACTCGAGAGAGTTGATGCTGCTGACCCCTGCTGGCCCTGGGACTTTGACCTGGACTCTGTCACCTGAAGATGACTTTTGCCCCAGTTCCAAGCTGAATTCCCCATTGCAAAAGCCCTTTCATGAATATGTATGCATTCTTGGGTTAAAACTCCCCAGTTTTGTTGTTGTGCAGACACTGCTTTGGGAAATATTCCTGGTTTTCTCCTTTACTTGTTGCAAATAAAACCGTCTCTCTTCCTATTCCTTGGCTCGGTTGTGTCCTTTGGCTTGACGCCCCCTCCCCAAGAGGCAAACCCAGGTTCAAGCAACAGGATGAGTCTGATGCGGTTTTTTTCCCCAACACCACCAAGCAAGTCTCCAATTATCAGCAGATGCGGATGGGCGTCTAATCTAATGATCTAATGATCTAATCTAGATCTAATAATCTAGATCTAATGAGACCTGCCCCTGTGTACCTGGAGACAGTGTCAGATCCCACAGGCTAAGGGCCCAGCCCCACAAGGAGATGTGCCTCCTTCAGAGGCCGGGTGTTACCCGCATCGCTCCCTGACTGGCTATAAACCAGAGGGTCACGGCCTGCCTCCTCAGATTCAACTGATTCGCTAGGGTAGCTCGCAGATCTCCCCGCCGGGGCACTGACACCAGGTTACCCGCCTGGCTGAGTTATGATAGAGTATGTAACAAATACACATAAGTAGAGCATGTATGTATGATAGAGCATGTAACAAATACACATAAGTAGAGCATGTATGTATGATAGAGTATGTAACAAATACACATAAGTAGAGCGTGTATGTATGATAGAGTGTGTAACAAATACACATAAGTAGAGCATGT
>ML100001.1:6492-17965 GCA_003697995.1 Taxidea taxus jeffersonii
CTCTCTCTCTCTCTAACAAATAAATAAAAATCTTAAAAAAAAAAAAACAAAAACAAACAAACAAAAAAACCAAGAATTTCAAATAGTGATGAAATGCAGCGGCAAGACACTGAAACAGCAGGGATGCACAGGGGCGTCTTTGGACGGGGCGATCTCCAGCCAGTGGCCCGGAATGGTGTGGCCAGTCCTAGGCTCCAATGAGTTGCACCTTTGGAAAAGTCCCTAAAGGATTTGAAAAGGGCACGACAGGGACAGTAGAACTGGAGAGGAGGGCTCCGAGGCGGGGAGAGGGCACAGAGGAGGCAGGAGGCGCTGCTGCGTCTCCTTTGACATACTCCACAATTTTGCATTTTGGATCTGGGCCTTCACAAACCTTCTAGAACTCGCGAACTTGCAGCCCCACCCCTCGGTCAGCCAAAGTCCTCTGTGGGGCCGGGAGCCAGGGGAAGGGGCCAAAGGGGCTGTGCAGAGAAGCGTGGCCACCCGGACTGGAGCTGGGAGTTCTAACACCGTCCCCGGCACCCCCACCCCTGTCCCGCGGTTGCCTGAGGGCACAGGGCAGATCCAGCACCTGGGCAGAACCGGAGGGCGGAGGGCGTCCGGGAAGAAGCGGCCCACTCACTGCAGCGCCTCGCTGTGCGCATCCCGGGCGCCACCTAGTGGCCGAGGCTGGATTGGCGTTCAGAAACTTCAGGAACCTCGCGGGTTGATTAACCAATCACAGGAAGTAGCATTACAATCTCACCAATCACAGGCCAAGACGGACTACATCGCTCCAAACCCAGGCAGGTCGGCACGGAACATCCCTCCAATCACACAGCAGCATTTGGCCACTGTACCAATCGGAAAGCAAGATTGTGAAACCCGCTCCCCAAGGCTGGTAGGGCGTTGCCCTTACATCATCTGTGAAATGTATATTCCCAACACCTGGTCCCAAAGTGCCGGCGTCTTTAAGTAGGGTCCCAAGCTTTGTGCTGGCTTCATTGGAAGCCTACGTTTGCATTCAGGGGCATCTATGGATTTTAACACCGAATGGTAGTAAAAGCAATAAATATCCCCCGCTATAAAAATGCATGTACGGGTCTGGGAGAGTGGGGGAAAGTATGACCTTTGTTTGGAGTAGACACACCCGAACTGGAGTTCAGTTACGAGGTTTGTGAAGGACAATACACTCTCCCTTTCCAGTCTTTGAAAGAACAGTAACAAACTTGCCAGTGTTAACTGTCCTAGTTCATCACCCCACGACCGGCTCAGTTATTCAGGCCCAGACCAAAGGAGTCACCATCTTTGTGTGCTTCCTCCCGTCCTTCCCAAATCGTCAGAAAATGCAGTTCTTGCGACCTCCACGTGCATCTCAGATCTTCCCCGCGTTTTCCTCTCCACCGCAGCCAACGCTGTCCACATCAACACCATCTCCGGAGGTCTGCAAACGTCTCTTCCCTTCTGTTCTCCCAGGCGCTGGTTCCCTGCCACCTACTCTTCACCCAGGGGCCACCGGTGATCCTTTACACAGATTGGTTCAGGTCCCTCCCTTATTGAAATTTTTATGGCTTCCTGTGCATTTATAATTAAACTCAAAATTCAAAACTCCCCTGGACTATGAGGTCTTGATGACCTTGTGTCTATATCCCCACATCTCCAACCCCATTTTAGTCCACTCACACCAACCCCAGTATCTGTAGCGACACTGGCCTTTCTTTTGTTTGTTCATCTTTCTGCCTCAGGGTCTTTGCACATTCCTCTTTCTTTGCCTGGAAAATCGTTCCTTGAACACTATCCTTGAATTCCTCTCCTTTCCAATTCCCTCCCTTGGATAACTTTTCCAAGTAGTGACAGAACCAAATCTTATCTCAGCCAAAGTTCACATGGCTTCATCTACCTTCGGGGAACCAACAAAGCCCGACCGCACAGTTCAACCCACACTGCTTATGAAGTAACAGCATTCCCACCCAAAAGGAAGCCTAAAGGAGCAGTATTTCCTTAACAGAAAGGTACCGTCCGACCCTCTTCCCCTTGGTGGACCAGAGTCCCTTCTCTGAGAACAGGTGTGAAGGCCTCTGGGTGAAGCAAGTCATAGTGGTCAGAGACAGACCCAACCCGGTGACTCAGTTTACCATTCTAGACCCGTCTTTCAGATTCCTTTCTGCATAATCATCTACGGGCTCTTCTCCACTGTTCTACTTCACTCATTTCCGGCACATGACCACTTTCTTGCTTCCTTTGAAGTTAGAGGTGACCATGGGACTTGTTCTGGCCCATGAAACGAGTGCAGAAAGACCGTGGGTCACACCTGGGCAGGAGGAACTTGAAGAGCTCTGGGGTCCCTCCGGAAGCAAGTGTGGATGAGGAGCGCCCCCTTCTGGCCTCTGGTGGGCAGGTACTGTGAGTGAGCGGTTCGCTCAGCAGCGTTAAGCCACTGGAGGAGGGGGGGGAGCTTCTGTCACTGCCGCACAGCCTCACCTAACTTGACTGCATATGATCTTTCCAAAGATCCCTGATTTTCCTACGACCATTATGATTTTTGTCCTATCTGAAAATCACCTATACTCTTCCTTAATATTTTTCTTACATCAACTCACTTATTTTCATTTAGATTCATCTTAGGAAGTGTTATTACTACCAAGTGAAACACCAGTATCACAAGTAGAAAGCAATGGGAAAATAAACGGAATGAAATTAACCATTACAGTGTATAATACTGTTGCCTTTCGAAGACTCTGGGCCCTTCCTCTGTTCTCTCTTCGTTTAAAAAAAAAAATGGAGGTCCCTAAGTGTGCGGCAATCTTTGGGGGCCCCAAAAACCTGGCTGAGACTGCCAGCTGTTTGGAGGTAGCACGATGTAGAGGCTGAGAGCACAAATTCTGGAGCCCGGCTTCCTGGGCTTGAATTCTGGTTCTGCCACGGACTGGCTGTGTGACCTTAGGTGAATTACTTAACTTCTCTGTGACAATTTTTTTTTTAATTGGCAAAAGAGGGATGATAATGATAGGTATGTCATTGGGATGTTGTGAGGGTTTTCTGTGCTAATATACAGAAAGGACTTAGAACTGTGCCTGGCGCATTGTGAGTTCTGCACAAGTGTGAGCTATTCAGTAATGGTAGGATCAAGAGCCTTATGGTTTTGGAGAAATGTCTGAACTCGATGAATAGGAATGAGAAATCCTCCACATTGGTTAAAAATAAATCACCTGGACAGTGTTGTTGGGGAGAGCTGCCTTAGGGGCAGATGACTCAATTAAGTTCTAGAGGTTTTACTTGGCAGCAGCTGTCTACAGCTATCATCTGGTTTCATGTGACATCAGGGAGGACCAAAAGCAAAGACAACAAAAATTAAACAGATGGGACTACATTAAACAAAAAAAAACTTCTGTACATAAAAGGGAACTATCAACAAAATGAAATAGCAATGTATGGAAAGGGAGAAAATATTTGCAAATCATGTATCTGGTAAGGAATTAATATCCAAAATATATATAAAGACACCTCCTGGGGCGCCTGGGTGGCTCAGTGGGTTAAAGCCTCTGCCTTTGGCTCAGGTCATGATCCCAGGGTCCCGGGATTGAGCCCCGCATCATCGGGCTCTCTGCTCAGAGGGGAGCCTGCTTCCCCCTCTCTCCCTGCCTGCCTCTCTGCCTACTTGTGATCTCCATCTGTCAAATAAATAAATAGAATCTTTACAAAAAAAAAAGACACCTCCTGTGTCATAGGATGGGACAGGATGAGAAAACCATATCCTTTGAAGAATAAAGAACCAAAGGAGTTGGCTGTTGGGGATGAGGCTGCTGGGGGTGAGGAGAGGGTCAGCTTGGCAAAACGGCCAAGGCCACTGCCTTTGAAATATCAATGCTACCATTCGGATAACTGACCTTGTGGAAATTATAAGCTCTTCAAGCCTTATTTGCTTCATCTGCAAAATAGGAATCAGTAACAGGACTTTGTTAATCAATGGCTTCGTGGAGTAAATATGATCGACCTTATAACCTGACATATAGTTGCTTATCATGTAGTTCTGTTATTTACTGAAGTCAGAGTACTGTACTTTGGGAAAGAATGCATATCGTCTTATAGCCCCAGAAAACAAACCAGAACCAAAAGATGAATGGTACAGGGAAGAAGGTGTGTGCCGCAAATTAATATTTTTTTCTACCAGATACAATAGTTCTACCAGGGGAGAAACCACTTTATGGAGTTGTGAGCATCTTGTCACTGGAAACATCAAGCCCAAGCTAAGTGACCACCTGTCAGAAAGCATAGTGAAAGGATTCTAGCAGTCAAAGGTTGAATCAAAGTAGCAGCTCTCAGATGCAGAAGTCTGAACTAAAATTGGATCAAAACCAAATTCATGTTGGGAAAACTGTCTATCCACATGCAAACAAGTGAAATGGGACTCTCAGCTTACACCATATATAAATATTAGCACAAAATGGATCAAGACCTAAGCATAAGAGCTAAAATTATAAAACTCTTAGAAGAAAACACAGAAGAAAATATCCATGACATTGGATCTGGCAGTGATTTTTTTGGATATGACACCAAAGGCAGAGGACACAAAAGAAAAAATAGATAAACTGGGCTGCACTGAAATCAACAAGTCTTGTGCACCAAAGAAGAGTATCAACAGAGTGAAAAGGCGATCCCTAGAATGGGAGAAAATCTTTGCAAGTCATACAACAGGTAAGGGGTTCCTATCCAGAGTATATAAACTCCTACAACTCAGTAACAGTAACAAAAACCAGATTTTAAGATGGGCAAAGGATGTGAATAGGTATTTCTTCAAAGAAGATGTACAAATGACCAAGAAGCACATGAAAAGATGCTCCATACCACTAATCATTAGTGAAATGCAAATCAATGCAAAACCACAACGAGATACCACGCCGCACCTGTTAAAGCGGATATTATTTAAAGAGCAACAAAAAATGACAAACAGATAATAACAAGCGTTGGTGGGGATACGAAGAAACTGGAACCCTTCCGATCTGCTGTTGGGAAGGAATATAAAATAACACAGCCACTACAGGGAGCAGTATGGCATTCCCTTACAAAATTAAAAATAGAATTATTATACGATTCAGCAATTCCACTCCTTGCTATGTACCCAAAAGAACTGAGAGCATGGTCTGGAAGAGCAACGTTATTCACAACGGCCAAAAGGTAGAAGCAACCCACGTGTCAACTGACAGATAACAAACAAATGCGGTTTGTGAAAAAACAAATGTGATAACAAACAAAATGTGATATACACACAAAACGAAAAATGTCATATGTACATATGATGGAATATTATGTGATAAAATGAAACAAAATGTGATATATACATATCATGAGACATCATTCAGCTTTTTAAAGAGGAGGGAATTCTGATATCCCATAACACGGAGGAACCTTGAGGACTTCATGCTAAAAAGTAAGCCCATCACAAAATGACAAATTTATATGAGGAACCTAGAGCAGTCCAGTCTGTAGGGACAGAAAGTACAAAGATGGTCACCAGGGGTTGGGGGGAAGGGAGGTATGGAGGGTTATCTTCTAATGGGTACAGAGATTCAGTAGGGGAGGATGAAAGAATTCATGGGGAGATGAAAGAATTCATGTGATGGATGGTGGTAATGGTTGTATAACTATGTGAATGTACTTAGTGCCTCTGAATTGTACACTAAAAAGTGGCAAAAGTGGTCAATTTTATATTATGTATATTTTACCACAATTTTTTTAAGTTTCAGCAATATATAAAATACAAATATATATAAAATTGCATCATGACCGAGTTATGTTTATTCTAGGAATGCAAAAATAGTTTAACCCAAGAATATTTATTTACCAATTAGCAAATTAAACGAGAGAAAAATGTGATTTTCTTCGTAAATGCACAAAAAGCGATCAAGAATACTCAACACTGACTAAAAAAAAGGGCAAAATTTCTAGCTTACTTAAAAAAACATTTGAAAACCCTACAAAAGCTATCTACCAAAACCCTAAAGCAGATATGATACTTAAAAAGGTCAATGTGTCCCTTTAAAGTGAAGAATAGGGGCTCCTGGGTGGCTCAGTCAGATAAGCATCTCTCCTTCAGCTCAGGTCATGATCCCAGAGTCCTAGGATCAAGCCCCATGTCTGGCTCCCTGCTCAGTGGAAAGCCTGCTTCTCCCCATGCCTCTCATCCCACTCACTACTCTCTCTCTCTCAAATAAATAAAATTTTTAAAAATAAATAAAGTGAAGAATAAACAAGGTTGCCCAATGTGGCACAGGCTGTGAATTGTCCGGTATTATCTAGTTTCCTTGTCTCCCTTTGTAATAGAACCTCCAGTTTTCATTTGAGCACACAGATGCCCTCCAAAAAGATTTAAGTCACGCTAGGTTGAGACCATGCACACATATTCTGGTCAGTGAAATATAATCAGAAATGTAATGTGGCAGCTTCCAGGATCTTTTCTTAAAAGACTGCTGCAACGTGACTTACTCCATTTTCTTCTTTGTCCCCTCCATCTTTCTGTAACAAGGACATGTGGCTGGAGCACTGGCAGCCACTTTGGACCATGAGGATAAAGACCTCATGGAGACAGAAGAGCAGGAGCTGCAAGGAGTTCCTGAGGACTGCTGTGGGGGAAAAGCTGCTTTCCTAACCTTAGACTGCGTACATCTGGGCTTTCACAGAACTGAGGAATAATCTGTCTTCTTTAAGCTACTATTATTCTGTGCCTCAGCTACTCATGGACAAACCAAACCCTATCTGATATGCACATTATTACTGCTTCTATGTGATATTTTACTGGAGGCCCAAACAACACAATAAAATAAGAAATTAAAAACAGATATATGAAGAGAATTTAGCAAGGATACTGGATGCATTTTCAATATATTAAAAGCATTTTGGCTTTAATATACTGAAAATGTAACTTCAACAAATGAGAAGATTCCTTTTTAAAACTCTTTACAATAGCAATAACAATTGTAAATTATCTAAGAATGAATCTAACAAAAGACTTTGGATTATTAAAACTATCTAACTTTATTGAAAAACATAAAAGCAGACCTATACCTACTCTTATATAAATATAAATGAAGACCTATATCAGTGTGGCATATTCATGGCAGAGGGATTTATTATGTAGAGATGTCAGTTCTTCCCAGATTAATCAATAAATTCAATGAAGTTTCAATTAAAAGCTCAATAGGACAAAGCCACTTAGCCCAGTACTTGGCAAATTGCAAGCACTTAAAATGTGGTAGTTGCTTTAACTGAAATCCATTGGAGGAGATCAATATGCCATTGGCCTCTAACCTTTGTTCTGTCTTACTGAGCATCCTCCTAAAATTTATATAAGTGAACAAAGAAAATACACAAGATGGTTTTTACAGAACAACTACACTATGAGAAAGACATGCTGTACAATACAGAAAGCTAAAGCTACACTTGTCAAGCTTGGTAGCTACTGGCCACATGTGACCACTGAGCATTGGAAATGTGACTGGTTCAAATTAAGATGTGTTGGATGTGTAAAATACACATCATATTTGGAGACTATGTATTTAAAAAGAACAAAAAAATCTCATTATTTTTAGTGATTAGATGTTGAAATTATGTATATATATAGGATTAAATAAAATATATTATTAAATAATTTCAACCATTTCTTTTGGGGGATTTTTTAAAGTAAACTTTTTATCTTGGTGTAATTCCACAATTACACTGAACTCACCTGGGTTTAAAAAATGTTTTTTATTGCTTAAATATGGCTACTAGAGATAGATAAGTAGACCAGTCTGCAGAACCCAGAAACAGATCTATGCATATTTGAAAATGAGAGGTAAAAAGAAATGACAGTGCATGTCAGTCAAGAAAGAATGTTCTAAAAAAAAAAAAAAAGGAAAGAAGGAAGGAAGGAAAGAGAGAGAGAAAGAAAGAAAGAAGAGGGGTGCCTGGGTGGCTCAGTGGGTTAAGCCTCTGCCTTCAGCTCAGGTCGTGATCTCAGGGTCTTGGGATCGAGTCCAGTGTGGGGCTCTCTGCTCAGTGGGGAGCCTGCTTCTCTCTCTCTCTGCCTGCCTCTCTGCCTACCTGTGATCTCTGTCTCTCTGTCAAATAAATAAATAAAATCTTTAAAAAACAAAAAAGAGAAAGAAAGAAGAAAGGAAGGAAGGGAGGGAGGGAGGGAGGGAGAGAGCAAGGAAGGAAGGGAAAAAAGGATGTCCTATTCAATAAATGGTGTTGGGCCAACTGGTTATCCATATGAAGAAAAATATAATGGCGTCTCTATTTCATTGAAGAAAATATTTCATATAATATCTTTATGATCTCAGGGCACTGCAAGATTTTATGGACAAGATACAATAAACACAAACCATAAAGGGAAAGACTAGTAAATTTAACGACCTGATTTATAATTTAACCAGAATGTAACTTCCACATAACTGTAAACTTGTGTACAACAAAAGAGGCTCTGAAGAGGGTGAAAAGACAAGCTTCAATCTGATCAAAGATACTTTCAACTAATAAAACTGAAAAAAGTTTTGGATCAAGAATAAACAGTGCCTGGGGCACCTGGCTGGCTCAGTCTCTGAGACCTTCCACAGTGGGGTTGTGCCTCTGAGATCCATATTGGGGGAAGGCATTATTTAAAAATAAAATCTTTTTAAGAAAAGAATAAACAGTTCCTTCAAATTATAGGAAAAGGTAAATAATGCAAAGAAAAATGGGAAAAGGATATATGCAAGTCCGCTCCAGTGCAAACTCAAATGAAAAAGAGCCTTTCCCTCTCGTAATAGGGGAAACACAAATTCTCATTTTAAATTCATCACCTTCCGGAGTCAGGTGCTGGTGAGGATGTGGACCTCCCAGAACCGCTAGATGCTGGGGGCTGAAGTGGTAGCTGAGTAATCTACCAACCTCTCATCAAAGACAAGATGTCCACTACCTGAGATCCAGAAACTCCACTCCTGCGTGTTATCCTAGAAAAACCCACAGCCACGGGTATCAGAACATTCTTCGCCGCCTTGCTCGCACACAACAAGAAACAGGAAACGACTCCGTTGTCAAAAAAAAAAAAAAAAAAAAACCAGAATAAATGCACTTGGGACATTCATACACAGCATTTTCAGTGAGTGAAACTAGTGTACTTGTCTCTGCATGGGAAGATCCAAAAAGCTATGATATGAAGGAACAAAAGGAGGCTGCCGAAGATGCATACAATGTATCATTCAAATGTATCCTTCTGATTAACAGAATCATAGTATATACTGTTTATGTAGCCACATGTAGCAGAAGTATAAAAACATGTCTGCCAATGCTTAACCGCAAAAGTTGACAGTGGTCACCTCTGAGAGGATGAGATCAGGGAGAGAGGTACAAGGGGGCTTCAAAGCCAAGTTTAACATCTCACTTCTCATTAAAACAAAAAAGGAATCCAGTGAAGAAATGGTCATGTGTAAGATTCCACAAAACGGAGCGATGGGCACATCACTGTTCACAATGTTATTCTCTCCACTTTTCTGCGTGTCTGTATTATTTCCAACTTAATAGAAAGGAGAGATATGATGAAAAATGTAACTTTCTATCTACCAGCAACAGACGATCTGGATATAATTTTTAAAAATCATATTATTTAAGATCTCTAAAAAATATATTATTTTTTAAATCTAGGAATGTATTTAAGCTATAGCCTTTCTCTGCTTGGGGGCAGGGAGAGCTTTCATGGGGGTTTACGCTTTTCACGGGTCTCCGTGATGAGCCATCGTGGGCACACTGGAGGTCTCTCTTGAAGTGTCCAACGCACTCTGTCGTGTGTTAAGGACTCTGAGGAGTGCTCAGTAATGAAATGTGCACAACTTCCTTTAATCAAACATCTACCTTTTTTCAAACATCGAACATTAGGATCTGTCTTGCCTGAGAGGCCTTGGGAAAGTCTGACCCAGTGACCTGGAGCCCTGTGTTACGATGATATTTCCACTTAATTTTATTCTTCCTTTCTCTATTAACTTTTTCATTATTTATTTTAAGCAGATTCATGGTAGGAGAATTATGAAAATATACCGAGGCAAAATAAAAACTGATTAAAATGATCCCACATGGCCCCTATGGGCCCCTTTTCAAAAGGTATGATGGTAGCCTAGCATTTATGGAGCTCATACATGCAAACACACTGTGCTAGGATAGGTATGTCCTTATCCTAATTTTACAAAGGAGGAGACTGAGGGTCAGAGAGATACTGTCACCTATCCAAGGCATCCAACTTGCATAGCTCTAACTAACCCAAGTCTTCCCAACTTTACAGCACAAGTTCTCCACCACTACCAGACGAGGCCTCCCCAACAGAAGGGGAGGGGGATCTTCAAACCTGCCAAGATTCCTTTTTCCCCCTTGCTCCTTGAGTCCTTCAGGATTCTCTCATCTCCCCAGGGGAGCTGTGGACATTATCTCTTCCAAAAACAAAGTCTGCGCCTTTGCCATAGAAGTACCTGAGTCCCTCCCCCAAACTCCATCCACCTTATCTCTGTGAAAACCTTGACTTGCCCTGGAGAAGGGGGGAAAATAAGCCTCTCCTCACCCCAGCTCCACCCCCAAAATCACTGGATTTGGGGTAAATTGGGCAGGCTGGAGACAGAAGAATGGGTGTGTAATTAAGTTTCAAATTGACTATTGTGTTACGCGAATGTCTGATAAAGGAAACACAATGGCTGCCAGATGGGGGCTGGGAGGTGAGATTTCCCCAGTAGAGAATTCTAGAAGGCAGGACTGGAGTTCTGGAGTCCTCTGGACAGACAAGCAGGCAACAAGGGTGGGGACACCAGAGATAATTACAGGGAGGAGGGAAGAGCCAGCCAGGGACACGAGCCCAAGAGCTTTGGCTAGGACTGGTCTCTTCGGCATAGGACACACAGGCAATGAGTGAGCAGTGAACTCAGTCACTGCCCCGTAGTGTCCAAGGAACCAGAGCAACGTTATTCAACAGGAGTACAATGGGAATCCCATGTAATTTTAAATGTTTCAACCGTCACATTAAAAAAAATGATAAATCTATGAAACAGTAGATTGTTCTCACAAATAATGAGCTCTCCCTCGGTCTTAGCAATCCGGGGTCCCAAACTCAATTGCCCTCAATGGTATATGGAACAGATGGTACATGAGCCAACCTCACACTTTCCTGTAAGAAAAACAGGGCCGCAAACAATGGTTTATGTTCATCAGTGTGACTTCAGTGCAGGGACATTGAGAAATGGTGGGAACGGCAGCAAATTAGAGAAAGTACACCCAGGCTAAATTGCTCCGGTGGACTCTTGCCTCATGGCAATTAGGGACCAAGTGTTGCTAAAGCTTCCCCCCCCCCCTTTTTTTTTTTTTAAAAGGAGGAGAAAGTTGGGCTTTTTAAAGGTTGGCATTCAAATCAAATCATATTAAAAAAAAAAAAAAAAAAACCCAAACTGGGTGGGCTGGATCTCAGACTCTGATCTGCATTAAATCCTTGACCATGTTTTAC
>RCUC01122701.1:0-14290 GCA_003697995.1 Taxidea taxus jeffersonii
GGATCTATTAGAAATGCTGCCATCATGAATAGGTACACATTTAATTAGCATATGAATTGTGTGCATGGAAGTGTAGTCACTAAATGACTAAAAATAATGTGTGCTTTTCAAGGGGTGGCATCTCTGCTGGGAAGTCGCCCTCAGAATCTGCAGAGACCTCTTCTTCCCAGATTGCATGGACGCCATCCCATATGACCACAAAGCTGGGTGCTGGGGCTCAGATGCACCCGGCTTGCCGTCTGCAGCCCTGTGGGCTCGAGCCACACCTGCAGCCCTGCTGTGCTCTGGGATCTGCAGGGGCCCCTTGGGAACTCAGACTCCCGCCCTGTCCCCCAGGAAGCCTCTCCAGTTGCTACGAGGCGAAGCCCAGGAGCTGGCAAGGACGTGCTTCCAAGGACAACACGAATGGACCTTTGGATCTGACAGTTTTTATAAGGAGGACTTCCAGCAAGTAACCCAGAGGATTCTTTCCGATCGCATGGAAAATGTAGTGACAAGCACTCTTTGGCTCAGGGGAGAACTTGGGGGCTCCCCCCTCAACTCAGGATTTGGTCTGAAGAATCCTAAACACATTTTCCTAGGAAATTGCATCTGGAGCAATGATATTTTCAAACATGCGGCCGTGTGATTACCGTTTCCAGCAACGAAGGGGATTTACTTCCGGAAACAGAATGAGTGGAGCACTGCATTACTCCGCACGGCGAGTTCCGATTTAGAATTCCAGGTGCTTGGCTGCAATTACATCAACAGGACGAACCCAAGGCGTTTTCTTGAAGGGGACGGCGGGGGCAGCAGGGATGGCCAGCGGGTCCCAGGCCGGGATGGCCGATGACACAGGAAGGAACCACCCACTGGTGCTCTGCGGGAGCGGGAGGAGGACACTAATCTACCCACTGTTCTGGTCTTCAGAGTTGTCAATTAGAGAACCACAGGCGTGATCTGGGAACTTTCCCGAATTCATTTTCAGAGGAGGCGCAGCCGTACCCGAACAGTGTGGTTTCTTCCCGGGACGGCAGTGTCGGCGGTCTGGCAGGCCGGCCAGGCCTGGCCCTGACCTGCTCCCTGGACAGAACAAGCCCATGACTTGACGGCGTCTGAACGCGGAGTCTTCCTGCTCTCACAGATAGGCACGGGAGTCACTGCAGGCTACCATCCAGGAAGCATTTTAGAAATACCACTCCTCAGGCTTCAGTGTGGACTCTGAGCCTGGTGTCCCCCACCGGAGGCAAGCTGCCTGTGCCTGCTCTCCTTCTTTGTCCACTGTGGACACCATTCTGCCCCTGAGCTCTTCCCACCATGGCCCTCATGCCCCTCGCCCTGCCCAGGACCAAGGACTGAAATGTGTCTCCTCAAAATTCATATGCTGAAGGCCTAACCCACAATGTGACAGTGTTAGGAACAGGGCTTGCAGGAGGTATCAGCTTCAGTGAGGTCCCAAGAGTGGGGTCTAATCTGAAGGCTGGTGTCCTCATAAGGGGAGGAGGAATCACAAGACGTAGACAGAAAAGTCACCGTGGTGGGATGGCCATCTGTGGGCTGGGCAGAGACCACCAGCCACCAAGTCTGTTGGCCCCTTGACTTCAGACATCCAGAGCCCCAGGAATGCGGGGGGTAAAGGTCTCCTGCTTATGCCTCCGGTCTGTGGTGTGCTGTGGCAGCAGCCCTGGCAGAAAAATGCAGCCAGTGTTGTCCCGGATGAGACCCCTCCCTATCCAGATCTGCACTGTTAACCAAGGGCAGGAGAGTCAGGAAACGTGGTCCCTGGGTCTCAGTGTAAAACTGTGCTCCTGACATCAGGTGGCCACTCTCTCCTAACTGACGAATTAAAAGAAAATAGTCATTTTAGTTGATTCTGTGCCGTATGCTTCTGCTGTCAATAATGTTTATTCTGCTCAAGTCACTAAAGTCACTGTAATTCAAACTCCTTAATTTTCTGTTCTTCTGAAACACCAAATCCATTCTATCAGAAATATCTCAAGTCTTCTCTTCTTAGATTCGTCATCTTTGTCATTCCTTCTCGATGAGGAAGTATCCCTCCCCTTTTTCTTTTCTTTTTTTTTTTAAGATTTTATTTATTTGACAGACAGAGATCACAAGTAGGCAGAGAGGCAGGCAGAGGGAGAGGAGGAAGCAGGCTCCCCGTTGAGCAGAGAGCCCGATGTGGTGCTTGATCCCAGGACCCTGAGATCATGACCTGAGCTGAAGGCAGAGGCTTAACCCAGAGCCACCCAGGCACCCCCCATTTTTCTGAACTATACCCTCAAACCATTACCTCGATTCTGACTTTCCAGCCATTTCTAAGATCTTGATCCACTACATTTTATCTATCTCTTTCGTAGCTTTTTTCAGTTTTCACAATGAATACATCATATTTTTACCCCTTGTGTACAAACCACAGAATGTCCACTTTGAGCTCTGACATTTAAAGATCATGGAAACTGTCACTTCTGTCCTATAATAAGATAAAGCTGGAAAAAAACCCCAGGTAACCAACATCAATATATGAACTCATCAGAGAACCTAGGTCACAGGGGATCTGCCTCCCTGATGTCTGGAGAGAGGTGATATGGAGTGTCATTGGGGCCTGCCCACTGATCCGGGGCTGAATACCTGCTGGTGTCAAGCCTGGGACAGTACAGGACAGCTCTGTGTGTTATTGAGGCTGAGAGGGAACATGTGAGAGTGAGAGACTCCTGGACTGTAGTCCTGGGGAGACCCTGCACTTGCATGACCTCTGCCCACAGAAACCCCTTGAAGAATGTTCCTGAGTGCCTCTGACAGGCCAGGGGAAGAGTCATGAGGAAACAGGCTGGGTGTTCTCCATTCAAGCACAAAGGCTGTCCCCAAACATGTGTCCCACCTGGAGAAAGGTCACTTTTCCAATGCCCACTGGAATGGGGCGATGGAGAAACACCTGTGACAGGAAAATAGACCATCCTTCTCCCTGGCTCCCATGGTCCCAGCTGAAAGGGTGAAAGACCAGACCACCCAAGGAGGAGAATTACAGAAGCTTGAAGTTAGCAGGGAGACAGAGACATGGATGCCAGATGAATCTGAAACCTATCACAGAAAAGCTAGAGAACTTTTATTAATTTTTAGACAAATCCATTTGGTGGAAGGAAATCGTCAGGGATAGAAGGGGACATTCCATAGTGATGAAATGGTAAATTCTCTAAGAAATAAATCTCAAATGTGTATGCACCTAATAGCAGATCATCAGAATACATGAGGCAAAAGCCACAGAATGGAAAGGAGAAATAAAAAACCCACTGTTATAGGAGAGGTTCCTACACCCTCACTTAGTAACAGGCATGTCAGACAGTCAGAAAATCAAGAAGCATACAGCTTTTTTGAACAGCACTATCAGTCAACTCCATCTAATTGGAATCTGTAGATCACTCCGTCCAACAAGAGCAGAATTCATACTCTTTTCAAGCTAACATTGGACATTCATCAAGTTAGCTCAAATTCTGGTCTATAAAATATACCATAACATCTTTAAAAAGAACAGGAATCACACAAAGTATGTTTATTGACCATAGCAAAATTAAACTAGAAATCAATACTAGAAGATAGCTTGAGAAAAGGCAACTATTTGGAGAAAAATAAAACATGCCTATAACACATGTCAATGAGAGAGATCTTAAAGAAAATCTAAAAAATTAACTAAATTAAATGAAAATACAACTTAAAATTTATGAGATGCAGCAAAAGCAGCACTTAAAGGAAAATGTATAGCACTAGAATGCATATGTTAGAAATAAGAAAGACCTCGAAACATAATATACGCATTGGGAAACTAGAGAAAGAATGATTTAAAGCTGAAAGCAAGAAGAAAAAAAAATTAAAGAACATATCAAAGGCATTGAAAGAGGTCAGTACAGAAAATCAGTGGAAACATTAGTATATATTTTTTTAAGAAAAACAGTAAAACTGATGGCATCTACAACATCTAAGAAGACCCGCCACTGAGCAGGGAGGCAGACGAGCGAGCGACATCTGAAAGACAGGACAAAGACTGATGTACAACAGCTAATTGCTTCCTCTCGCCACAGCAATGAACAACTGGAACTTTAAATGAAAATGCCTTTTAAAATAGCATTAAAAATTGAGACACTTATCTATAAACCTAAAAAAATATACACAGCATTTATATGTGGAAAAATTTAAAATTGATGAAAGAAACCAAAGATCTAAGGAGGGAGAGATTTTTTGGGGAAGAGCTCTTTTATTAAGATCTTAACAATCTTAATATTGTTAAGATGTCAATAATTTCAACCTGAGCTACAAATTTAATAAAATCCATGCTAAAACCCCCAAATCCTACTTTATAGATTTCAACAAACTTACTCTCCAGTTCATGTGAAAGGCCTCATAGTTTCCTGAGGAGGGACTCCCTCGTGGGAGTGGTTGTGGGAGCCGGTGCCTAGAGATGAGCAGATGAGTTCTAGAGAATCGTGTCTGAGACTTAAAAATTCCAGGGGGATCCAGTCTTAGGAAAGTCTCCACAATAGTAGGAGATTTCCCTCCAGGAGCTCAACCACATTCCCTCAATAAATATCAGAGAGGAATGCCCTCAGACTTCCCACAGGAGGGGAAAGGATCCATTTGGTAACACGCCAGACCTGTCTGTCTCCCCTAACAAGGTCTGGACACAGGAGGGCCAGTTAACCTCGGGAAACTATGTGTCAGAGTCTAACGGAGTGTCGGGATGGGAAATGCCCAAGTCTAGCCCCTTCAGCCATCCTGCTCCATGTGAGGGGCAACGAACCTGAGGATCAAGCCACAGTCTTAACCCTAGGACCACACACACTCCTCTCCCCACACTCACCACCACACCAGTGAAGACCCTCTTCCAGCAGTTCCCTCTATGGAGCAGATCATGCTCAGCTGTTGAGGAAAAAAAAAAACCAAAACAGAAAGCTCAACAAAAGGCAAGAAACAATTTGAAGAGACAGGGAAACATCAGAAGCAACATGGCAGGGACGTTGGAATTACCAGCTGGGAATTTAAACACAGGCATGATGAGTATGCCTAGGGCTCTGTGAGTGAAGTAGTCAACATGCAAGGACAGATGGGCCGTGTGAGCAGGAACATGGAAGCCCTCAGGAGGAGACAAAATTAATGTAAAGATAAAAAACACTATAACAGAAATGAAGAATGCCTCTGATGAGCTCGTCAGCAGCATGGACACAGCTGAGGAAAGACTCCCTAAGCTAGAGGACGTATCAGTGGAATCCATGAGAGCCAAAAAGCAGACAGAACAAAGATGGAAAGAAGCAAGACAGAATATCCACGGACTGTGGGATAGCAACATGGCCATGAGAGAAACACCAGAAGTAGAAGAGAAAAAGGAACAGAAGGAACATTTGAAACAATAGTGATGGAGATTCTCCCAAATTCATGCTGAACACCACACCACAGACCCAGGAGGCTCAGGGGACACGTAGTAGGAGAAGTGTCCACAACACCATATGTGAGAATATCATTTTCAAACCGTAGTAAATCAAAGATCTAGAAAAAAATCCCAAAAGAAGCCAGAGGAAAAGCATATCTCACCCATGGATAAAGAAATGAAGATTACCTCTGATTCTCTTCAGAAAACAATCAAGCAAGAAGAGAGACGAGTATTTAAAGTATTTAGAGAAAAAATGACCTAGAGTTCTGTACGCTGGGAAATTATCCTCCAAAAGTGATGAAGAGATAAAGACTCCGAGACAAACATTTGTTTCTGGTAGAACTTTCCTGCAAAATTGTTAAATGAAATGATTTAAAGAAAAGGAAAATTATATAGGTCAGATCCTGAGTTCTACAGAAAGCAAGGGAGAGCATCAGAGAACAAGTAAGTGAAGGTAAAATAGAAACTGTTGTTTTTCTTATTCTCAGTTAATCTAATACACAGGGGTTTGTTCAAGATAACAACAGACTGAGGGCTTGGAGGGGAGAGGGTGGGAGGGGGGGTGAGCCTGGGGGTGGGTATTAAGGAGGCAAGTACTGCATGGAGCGCTGGGTGTGCTGCATAAACTACGAATCTTGGAACACTGCATCAAAAACTAATGATGTATTTAATGATGACTAACATAACACAATAAAAAAAAGAAAACGGAACAAAACAAAATACCAACAATATATGCTTATATAGGGGTTGTGAATTGTTAAATTCACATTCGTTGAGTAGAGCCTTGTGGTTCCTGATGGTGAGATGGGGGTCAACTAAAGACCAGGAAGAGACTGAAACAGAGAAGTCTATCCCTCGTAGGTCCTGGAGGAAGTGCTCAGTATACCTCGAGCAGCCCCGTGGAGGGAGTAGGTCAGGCCGCAGACAGAGATCTTGGTGGGCCAAGGACTCACACCTGTATTTGCTCAGTGGGTGAGTGTTGTGGTGTTGGGACAACTGGTCAGCCACTGGCAGGAAGATAAACCTAGAATATAGACCCTACAATCTTCACACAGATTAATCCAAAGTGGATCTAAGACTTAGATGTAAAATCCAAAACTATAAAACTCCTAGAGATCAAACAGAGAAACTTTAGGTGACTTAAGGTGGGATGATGGCTTTTTGTAAATAATCCATGAAAGAAAGAACTGGTAAATTCAGTAAAATTAAAAACTGCTCTGAAAAAGACAATGTCAAGAGAATGAGAAGACAAGCCACAAACTGGGAGAAAATATTGACAAAGCACACATTTGATAAAGGAGTGTTATCCAAATATACAAAAAATTCTTAAAACTCAACAATAAGAAAACAGTTTAAGAAGTGTGTCAAAGACCTTAACAGAGAGCATAGCAAAGAAGGTGTGCAGACAGCAAATAAGCATATGAAAATACACTCCACATCCTATGTCACCAGGAAAATACAAAATCAAACCCCGAGACACCCCTGCACACTGACCGGAACGGCCTGCATCAGAGCACTGACACGTCCCGCGCTGCTGGCGGGGAGGGGCCACGGGAACTCGGCCCCGCCGCTGGGGGCTGGGGTACAAGCCAGCGCAGCCCCTGCAGAAGACCGTCTGGAGGTTCCTCACAAAACTAATTATATTCTTACCATGAGATCCAGCAACTTCACTTTTTGACTTTATCCAAAGGAATTAGAAACTAGATTCACACCAAAATGTGTACACAGGTGTTTATAGCAGCTTTATTAATAATTGCTAAAACTTGGAAACATTAATTGCTGAAACTTGGGAGCAAACACGATGTTTGTTCTTCAGAAGGTGAGTGGGTCAAAGAACTGGTCCGTCCCAGCAATGGAATATTATTCAATCGTGAAAAGAAACGAGCTCTCAGCCCTGGGGAGACACGGAGGAGTCTTGAATGCTTATTACTGACTGAAGGAAAGCAAGCCGACAAGGCAGCGAGCTGTATGCTTTCAGACCCGTGACGTCTGGAGACCTGAAACTAGGGAGAGAGTAAAAGGACCAGTGGTTGCCAGGGTCTGGGGGAGGGGAGGAGCAGGCGGAGCACGGAGGACTTTTGAGGGAGCGGAACTACTTTGTGTGATGTCGTGTGCTGAGTAGACCACGTGGCACATTTACCTGACCCTACAGAGTGCACACCACCAAGAGTGAGCCCTACTGTAACCTACGGACTCGGGCGATAGCAACGTGTCCCCGTAGGTCCATCCGTTGTAATAAAGGCATCACCCTGGTGTGGACTTTTTTCTTAAGATTTTATTTATTTATCATCTGGGGCAAACGGGCAGAAGGGGACAGAGAGGGACAAGCAGACTCCATGCTGGGTGCGGAGCCCCATGAGGGGCTCCATCTGAAGACCCCGAGATCATGACTGGAGCCAAATCCAAGAGCCGACGCTCCACCACTGACTGAACCACCCAGACACCCCTCCGGTTGGGATGGATGATGGGGGAGACTGTTCCTCTGGGGGGCGGAGGGTCTGTGGGAAATCTCTGTTCCTTCCCCTCAACTTTGTTGTGGACCTAAAACTACTCAAATACAAAATGAAGCCTTAATTTAAAAAGTACTAAAAGCAAAAGATCTAGAGAAGCTAACATAATGCTGAAGAACAAAGTGCGAGAACTTTCCCCAAACTTGCTGGAGAGCGGGAATGATAAAATATCACAGTGTTGAGGAAACAATAGACACGGCTCAGCGGAACAGAACCGAGAACCTGGAAACAGACCCACAGAGGTCCAGGCGCTTCATGTCTGACCAAGAAGCTGACCCAGTGCAGCTGACTCAGGATACAGGGCTGGGAAATGGGCTCCAATGTAATTGCCATCATCTTTGTCTACACAAAGATGGTGCACTTTCCTCCAAAATTTACTCAACAGGTAAGCTGGATTTTTTTGATTATTTGATTTCAACTTAGTTAACAGAGATAAGTTGAAATTTTTAAAATAAAAACTTTTGCTTTGTGAAAAACATAGTCAAGAGAATTAAAATGTCAGCCACACATAAGAGAGGAAATATTTGACATATGCCTTGGATCCAAAATATACAAAGAATTCTTAAAAATCAATGATAAAAATGCAAACTCCTGTAAAGTTGTCAAATACCTGAATAGAGACCTCCAAGAGCAGATAACAGACAGCAAATACACTCATAAAAATATTACATTGTTTGATATTATGGAATTGCTAATTACAACACCGACACCCCACAGCACATACAGTAGTGGCTCTGAAAAATGAAGCAGGGACTTCACTAACAGTTGCTGGTGGGCGTGCAGACCCACGGGGGTGGGGGTCTCCCTCACCGCTGGTGGGAAGGAACATGGAGCAGCCACTGTGCAAGACGCAGCTTAGAGGTTTCTTACAAAACTAAACATGATTTTGCCATAGGATCGAGTAACTGGACTGAGAGTGTTTACCCAGCCATTTTGAAGTTTTCTGTCCACAAAAGAAATCCTTCATGTAAATGTTTACAGCAACTTTATTCGTAGTCTACCCAAACTGGAATCAGTCGAGATATCCCCCAGCAGGCGCCCCCACGCGCTGGGAAGGGAGCCAGCAAGGACCTGGGTGACCGTGGAGGCGTGTTGCTAGTGCAAGAAGCGGGTCTGAAGACTTACCGCACGATCCTCCTTAGACGACACTCTGGGAAAGGCACAACTATGGGAATGAGAACAGGAATCGGTATTGCCAGGGGCTAGGAGGGAGGCGGCACGGCTCCCTAGACGAAGACCAGAGGTTACTTTGGGCAATGAAACGCTCCTCTGAGATTTCGGAGTGTGAATGCCTTTCACAGAACGTTGTGGAACCCACAGAACTTTAGAGCACAGAATGAACACTTACGTATGCAGAACTTTCAAAGATCGTTTAGGATCCCAGATGGAATGCGAAATGTGACAAAAAATAATTTAACTGTATGACAGATGCTTGAAATGACCTCCCTGAAAAAGGTAGGTGACAAAGTGCGGAAATGGTACTTTACCTCTGCGGTCTTCCTCCTCAAAACCCACAACTCCAGGCTGGCCCGGAGCAAAAGCCAAACCAAACAAGCAACAACAACAACAACAAAACATTAAAAAAATAGCAACAACAACACCCCACCTGAGGTTATTCTACAAAGTACCTGACCCATAAAACACAAAACTGTCAAATTCATTAAAAAAAATAGGAAGAAAATCTGGGAAACTGTCATAGCCAAGGTAAGCCTAGGAAGACATGATGATGACTTTTATTATTTAAATTATTTCTAACTTTTTTAAACCAATTTTAAATGTAATTTAATAAGTATTTGTCCAAAATTTTCAGTGACTGCTTCTATACTGATTTCTGCTTAGTTATCCTGAATCACATTATGTACCGAGTATTTCTTGTTACTTTTTAAAAATTAGATTTTCTTGGATCTTCCATTTTTATGATCATGTTTCAGTGACTTATTTGTTATATTGCAATAAGTAGAGCCATCCATGGGAAGCACTCTCTACTGCTCTTGATTTTAATGTAAATGACTTCCACAAATCGCCATTTAAAACTGTTTTTTTTTCTGTTGGTTTTTGCTAAAGATACTTTATATTTTTAGTTTTCTTCTATTACTGTTTTTCCCAAAGTTTTTTGTTTTCTCCTGTAACTGGGAATGACTTTTAAGTTCTATCCAGAGTCTGTGGTGCTTATGAGAGACCATGCTGAAGCCTCTATCTTTAATTTGTTGATCTAGTAAATTATTTTGTTATTTTCCTGATTTTTCACTGTTTCTGCATTCCTGGAGTAAATATTACTTGATCATAATTAGTGATTCTTTGGCTAGTTTTACTTACATATTTTAATTAGTAATATTTTATTTAGATTTTTTAGCTATATTAATGTTTAATAAAATCTGTGATTTTAATGTTTCTGTATTTAGCAGGTTCATAATAATTTGTTCCATTTTCATAAAATGACCTGGGGAACAATACTTCATGTTTTTTGTTGTTTCTCTTGAATAGTTTAGATGACATTGGATTTGTGGGTTGCTTAAATGTTAGAATCTGAACAATTTAACTTTTTACTTCTTTTAAGGCTGATCTTTAACATCCTTTCAATCTCCCTTGGACAACATTGTACTCAAATTCTCTAATTCTCCTTGCATCATTTTAATCATGTGTGTTTCAGCAGAAGATTGCTTCCCTTCTCTGTGTTTCTTCAGCTATTTTTCTGAAATATAGATAATATTTGCTTCTAAGTATTTTAACTCTTTGGTGTGTGTATTATGTTTCTGTGTAGGATTGCACATTTGCTCCCTACTTGGGTTCACATACAGTTTAATTATATTATTGTTCTGATGAAAAGAACACCTTGGATAAAACCTTGGATAAAATGTATCTTGTCATCTACTTTGTTTCCTGCCTATTTGATTAGTTCAATCTTTAATCTTTATTGATTCCAGTTTTATAATCTTTATTAAGCTCACTTCCCAGTCTCCTTTCATTTGTTTAGATTTTCTTTTTCTAGCTTCCCAACATGAATCTACATTTCCTTCAGGTTTTTTTTTTTTTTTTTTTTTTGTCATTGTTGTTGATAGCGACACTGGAGGGCTTGGGCAGCACCCCGAATTTCGGTAGTAAGTGCAGCCCTAGCTCCTGCTCCTTGGTTTCAAGATTGCTTTTGATTCCAATCTTCATTCTCTTCCTTATTCCAAGGGTTGTGCAGGAATTCTTTGTTTCAATTAGATTATTAATTCTTTTTATTTTTCCAATTTTATTATTAGTTTACACGACCTTTAATTTTTTTTACAGTAAAAAAAGTAAGGCTCTAAGTAAAACCCTCTAGGTTTGCAGATTAAATGATCTTTGGTATAGAAAACCTTAAAATTTATACACACACACACACACACATTTGTTACGGGTAAGGAGCACATGCAGTGAAGTTGTGAGACATGAAATTCACACACAAAATTCAGTTGTGTTCTAAACACTAACAATGAAGTTCAAAAGGAAATTAAGGAAATAATTCCATTTACAATAATATAGAAAAGAGTAAAATAATTAGGAATAAACCTAACCACAGAGGTAAAAGACCTACAGAGTGGAAACTAGGGAAGAAACAGAAGAAGACACAAAGATGTGAGGAGGCCTCTGAGCTCCTGAATTGTCCAAATCCCAGTTAGGCTCACAGCGATCTGCAGATTTAATGCAATTTTTATTAAAATCCCTTGTTAAAAGGGCTTTTTTTTTTTACATAATTTGGCAAATCTACCTTCAAATTGTTATGAACTCTCATGGGACTGTGGGTAAGCCAAATAACCCTAAAGAAGAAAAACGGCTTGAGGACTCACATGCCTGGATTTCAACACTTACTACAAAGCTGCAGAAATCAAAACAGTGTGGTTTGGGCACCAAGCTCGAGATGCGTGCCAAAGGAATAAAATAGCCCAGGGACAAATCCTATCTTATATGGTCAAAAAATTTTCAAAAAGGGTATTGAGACCATTTGGGAGGGAAAGGATGAACTCTTTAATCAGTAGTCGTGGGAAAACTGGCTCCAAAGGCAGGAGAACAAAGCTGTGTCCGACCCACGCCGCAGACAAAAGTTCAGGTAAAATGGATCAAGAACCTAAACGTTTGGAATGGGAATGCTCTAAGTGAGAGGTGAACTGTTTTAAAATTTACACTAACCAGGGCTGCCAGGCTTCGTGATTGCCCAGTTAAATGTGAATTTCAGGTAAGTGAATCCCCCTTAGTGTAAATATGTCCTATAAACATGTATATTAAAAATGTATTCATCATCTGAAATCCAAATTCAACGGTAGCCTGTGTCTTATTTGCAAGTCTATACCTGAACCGTAGAACCTGATAATAGACAAAATTATCTGTCTTAGGTTTATGTGAAAAGAATAAAAAATTATCTCCTGAAAATTCACCTCAGTTTCCTTCATGCAGTGGCCCTAAATGCCTCAGGTTAGAAATCTCCTTACCAAGGGTCCCGTGTTCAACTTGTAGTATCAAGGAGAAGTCTTTTCTGAGGGAAACACCTTGAGATTAGGCGTCAAGGAATTTTCACAGATGTTTGAGAAACATGAGCTCAATTTTTAAAAAAGTATAATATTAAGCAAAAGTCAGCAGGAACAACCAGAGGGACTATGATTTGTTTAATGCCGTGTGTGTGTGTGTGTGTATTTATATATATTTCCTTACTGTGCTTTCCAAACTCCACGGGAGAGGAGCAAAGTAGGAGATTTGATCGCACCCGATGTCAAGACTTACCACACAGCGTCAGTGGTCACAACAGTGGGGTACATGGCGAAAGAACAGCCAAATGGGTCAGTGGGGCAGAATGGGCCTAGAAATAGACCCACGTACACACAGGCTACTGATCTTTGGCAAAGGAGCAAAGGCAGCGCAGTGGGGCAAAAAGAGTCTTTTCAAGGATTCAAGATTGGTCCTAGAAGGAAAGGGGAGGGAGGGAGAGGGAGGGAGAGGGAGGGAGGGGGGAGGGAGAGGGAGAATGAAATTAAGAAGGCAACAATAGAAAATTATGTTGAAAAAGGAAGTAAGATGCTGAAAGTCAAAATGAGAGGCAAATTTGAATATTCTAGTCCTTACAATAAATAGGGCTGGAATAAGCACTTCTCGGTAGGTGTCATATGCAGAGATGCTCTTTAAAAGAACCAAGCGAAATACCTTGGAATTAATCTAACAGAATCTGGGCAGATCTGTGGAGAAAACTGCAGAGCTTCCTTGAAAGGTGCTAACCAAAAGCTAAACATACCAAGAGAAGAGACGCTTGAGAGGTCAGAGCACCGAGAGAATTTGCCTCCAAAATCAGGTAAATCTTCGTGCCTCTGCTCCCACCACAGCGGCAAGGACTCTGGCAAGTGGGTTCTGAGATCTGGAGGGAAGAAAGAGTCCCTGTCGCAGTCTCCAACACAGCAGAGGGGCTGGCGGGGCAGAGGCCGAGGAGGGCAGAGGGGGAGGAGGGCCGCGCGCACGCAGCAGACCCGGGGCCAGTGGAGCGCAGAAATGGTATCCAGGTGCTGGACTCAGGGCAAAAGGATGCCCGAGGGTCTCCTCCAAGTCACAGCAGACCTGCTCCCCAGACGGACGGGTCTGGGCTCCCGCAGGCACCTGCTAAGAGGCGGACTCCCAGGCCTTGTGGCAGAACCTGAAACCCGGTCCAAGGGCAGTCCACGGCCACAGGCCCTCGGGGGTCTCCAGGTCGGAGGAGCCCTGCCTCACAGAGCGGCCCAGCAGAGGGCCGCGGGGACGCCAGGGGAGCAGAGTCTCTGGGACTCACTGCTCCTTGTGCAAGGGGACTCAGGCCCCATCACGGAGACGCCTGCTTGCAGCAACCTGACACAGCTCCCACGACCTTGTCTCAAGGCCACGGCGGAGAAGAGCGCTCCCAAGGTGAAGGGTGCGCGGCCCTCTGAGAGGGGAACCGGGTTAGCCTCTATCCCTGTCATGGTCCTCTCCGGCGACTGCTTCCAGACAGCCCTGCCTGTCCTCCCGAGCTAGGTCCGCGTAGCACGTGTCCCCGGCCCAAAGGTTTGCTACAGCTCTGCAAAGGCTTGTGGAGCGCACCTACAGGAAATGCATTTAACTCGTGGAAAAGCGCATTTGGACACACAAGAAAGTAGCATGACCAAGGAGCGAGTAGAAATGGGCTGTTTAATCTTCGGTGTTAGAAACTGGTTATCCATAGGGGGATGGGATTGTCTCGCAAGCCCCCCACCCCCCTCGTCAAACTCAGAGCGATTCTAGTCATGCACTAAGAACATTAGTATGAATCACAAAACTTAAAAGCTCTCATAAAAAAATGATCGTAATAATTTTACAACCTTCAGATGGGGGGAAAGGTATTGAGATAGTCACTGAAAACAAACCTTGAAGAAGAAAAAAAAAAAAA